>PIJE02006357.1:2500-15451 GCA_002895965.2 Coryphaenoides rupestris
CAACAGCGTAGAAGATGACGCTGGCCAACACAGAGTGATAGAACATCTGCAGCATGGTCCTGCAGACGTTGAAAGATCTGAGTCTCCGTAGGAAATACAGACGACTCTGGCCTTTCTTGTAAAGGGCCTCTGTGTTTTTGGTCCAGTCCAGTTTATTGTCTATGTGAACACCCAGGTACTTGTATTCCTCGACAATGTCCACCTCAGACCCCTTGATGCTGATCGGTTTCGGGCGAGTTGGTTGCTTCCGGAAATCCACCACCAACTCCTTGGTCTTGGAGATGTTGTGTTGCAGGTGATTTAGTCCACACCACTCCACGAAACCGTCCACCACACTCCTGTACTCAGACTCCTGCCCCTTTCTGATACAGCCCACAATGGCAGAGTCGTCCGAAAACTTCTGCAGGTGGCAGGACTGTGAGCTGTATCTGAAGTCTGAGGTGTAGAGTGTGAACAGGAAGGGAGACAGGACTGTCCCTTGAGGTGCTCCCGTGTTGCTCACAATAGTGTCCGAAATGTTGCTCTGCAGCCTCACATACTGTGGCCGACCAGTGAGGTAGTTGGTAATCCAGGCCACTAGTGGAGCGTCCACCTGCATGTCCAGAAGCTTAGTCCCAAGCAGGGCAGGCCTAATGGTGTTGAAAGCGCTTGAGAAGTCAAAGAATGTGACTCTCACAACGCTGCCTGCCTCCTCCAGGTGAGAATAAGTCCTGTGCAGCAGGTAGATGATGGCGTCTTCCACTCCAATACGGGGCTGGTAGGCGAACTGCAGAGGGTCCAGTGATGATTCGGCTAGTGCACGGATGTGCTTCAGGACTAGCCTCTCCAGCGACTTCATCACATGTGAGGTCAAGGCCACCGGTCTGTAGTCACTGTGGCTGCTTGGGTGTCTCTTCTTGGGGACAGGAACCAGGCATGATGTTTTCCACAGGACAGGGACGGTCGTCGTGCGCAGGCTCAGGTTGAAGATGTGCTGGAAGACACCGCACAGCTGAGTCGCGCACACCTTGAGTACTCTGGGGCTGAGGCCGTCCGGCCCCGCGGCCTTGACTGGGCGTAGTCTGCTGAGTTCACATCTCACCTCCTCCGCTGTGATGGTGATTGGCCCTGGAGAGAGGAGAGGGAGGAGAGGAGAGGAGCAAAGGGGGGGAGAAGACGGGAGGGGAGAGATGGGTGGTGGAAGGGAGAGGGGAGGGGGAGGGGAGAGGGGGGGTGGGAGGGTGAGGTGGGGGGGAGGGGAGAGGGGAGAGGGTCACAGGAGGAGCTGGGGGGAGGGTCGAGAGGACCCATATCGTCAAACCTGTTGAAGAACAGGTTTAACTCGTTGGCCTCATCCAGGTTTCCCTCCCTCCCCTGGGAGGGAGGCTCCTTGGCCAGTGATTGTTCTCATGCCACTCCACACCTCCCTGAGGTTCTTCTGTTGGAGAAGAAATTACATTCAATTATTACATAGGCTATATATATATATATATATATATATATATATATAATAATGAAAAAAACAAATAATAGTACAAATAAAAATAATGATAATAATAAAGGGGCATTGACAGGTGATTGACAATCTTTATGGAGGTTGTATTCCGATGTCCTTTTCCTGTCTCAACAGCTCACAAATCTTGCTGCTGTGTTTGCACATTCATGTACCTCGCCCAACAGATATGGAAGTTTGTTAAGTTTTCAAAATTCTTTTGTGTGTTTGAGATCTGTGTGAAGTATGTATCTCTAATGTGTTGGTATAGGTGGCAGGTTGTTAGGAAGTGTAGCTCGGTTTCCACCTCCTGTTGGGTGCAGTGGGTACAGAGTCTGTCTTCTCTTGGTAGCCAGGTCTGCCGGTGGCGGCCTCTCTCCACGGCGAGGCTGTGCTCGCTGAGTCTGTATCTAGTCAAGGATGTCCTGAGTTTGGGATCGGTCACAGTGCTCAGGTATTCTGCCGTTGTGTGTTGTCTGTTTAGGGCCAAATAGCATTCTAATTTACTCAGTTTTTTGGATGATTCTTTCCAGTGCGTGAGGTAGTTTTCTTTTTGTTTTCTTATAATTAGTTCTAATGGGGTTTCTGTCTGGTGGCTCTGCTTGGTTTTGTGAAAAGAGTCCCAGAACCAGCTGGCCGAGGGGGCTTCGCTCGCTCTCTCTCTCTCTCTCCAGGTTTAGTGTATGTCTCTCTCTCTCTCTCTCTCTCCAGGTTGAGTGTCTGTCTCTCTGTCTCTCTCTCTCCAGGTTCCTCCTGGTGTTATCCTGTCTCGTTCTCTCTGTGTTTTCTACCATCAGAGAATATGAGAAAAGTTCAGAAGACGCACTTTATATTCTGGTAATACTGCAATACTACTGATAGATAACACTACTTTAGTACTACTGATAGATAACACTACTGTAGTACTACTGATAGATAATACTACTTCAGTACTACTGATAGATAACACTACTGTAGTACTGCTGATAGATAACACTACTGTAGTACTGCTGATAAATAATACTACTGCAGTACTACTGATAGATAATACTACTGTAGTGCTACTGATAGATAACACTACTGTAGTACTACTGATAGATAACACTACTGTAGTACTGCTGATAGATAATACTACTGGAGTACTGCTGATAGATAACACTACTGTAGTACTGCTGATAAATAATACTACTGCAGTACTACTGATAGATAATACTACTGTAGTGCTACTGATAGATAACACTACTGTAGTACTACTGATAGATAACACTACTGTAGTACTACTGATAGATAATACTGCTGTAGTACTACTGCTAGTAATGCGGCTGTAATACTACTGGTGGTAATACTACAGTAGTACTACTGGTGGTAATACTACTGGTGGTAATACTACAGTAGTACTACAGCTAGTAATACTACAGTAGTACTACAGTAGTAAGGCGATGTGTGTGCAGGAGGTGGTGACTATCGGGGTATTTGGCGTGGAGTACACGGTGCGTATTTGGGCCGCCGGATGCTGCTGCCGCTACAGAGGATGGAGAGGACGACTCAAGTTCTCCAGGAAACCCTTCTGTGTAATAGGTCTGTCTGTCTGTCTGTCTGTCTGTCTGTCTGTCTGTCTGTCTCTCTGTCTCTCTGTCTGTCTGTCTCTCTGTCTGTCTGTCTGTCTGTCTGTCTGTCTCTCTGTCTGTCTGTCTCTCTGTCTGTCTCTCTGTCTGTCTGTCTGTCTGATCTATTGCTAATGACAACATGGTGGCGATGATAAGATAATAAGATAATGTCATGTATTCTGCATACATGGTGTTGTAAAGGTGATGTGATAAGTGTAATGACAGCGTGGGGTTGGTGATAATGTGGTGATAATGTGGTGATAATGGGGTGTTAATGTGATGATAATGTGGTGATAATGGGGTGTTAATGTGATGATAATGGGGTGACAATGTGGTGATAATGTGATGATAAGGTGGTGATAATGGGGTGACAATGTGGTGATAATGTGGTGATAATGTGGCAATAATGTGATGATAATGTGGTGATAATGTGATGATAATGGGGTGATGATAAGGTGGTGATAACGTGGTGATAATGTGGCGATAATGTGGCGATAATGTGATAATAATGGGGTGTTATTGTGATGCTAATGTGGTGATAATGTGTGGTCTAGACATCATGGTGCTGGTGGCTTCCATCTCGGTGCTGGCTGCTGGGACCCAGGGGAATGTGTTCGCCACGTCTGCCATCAGGAGTCTCCGCTTCCTGCAGATCCTCAGGATGATCCGCATGGACCGCCGAGGAGGAACCTGGAAGCTGCTGGGCTCTGTGGTCTACGCCCACAGCAAGGTTAGCACACTAACTAACCCACGAACTAACCCACTACGCCCACAGCAAGTTTAGCACACTAACTAACCCACTAACTAACCCACTACGCCCACAGCAAGGTGAGCACACTAACTAACCCACTAACTAACCCACTACGCCCACAGCACGGTTAGCACACTAACTAACCCACTCACTAACCCACTACGCCCACAGCAAGGTTTGCACACTAATTAACCCACTAACTAACTAACTAACTAACACACTAACCTCACTGCTGCTTTCGACACCATCAACCACACCATTCTTCTCTTTCACCTTGAATCCTTCCTCAACATCACCGGTACTGCCCTCTCCTAGCTAAGGTCATATTTCACAAACAGTTCAAAATCAACAACAACTGCTCCTCCTCCAATTCAATTCAATTCAATTCAATTTTATTTGTATAGCCCTGAATCACAAGACAGTCTCAAAGGGCTTTACAGGCCAGATTGTTATGGGCCAAACGTGATTTATGACACCCCCCTAGCCCAAGCCCCCCTAAGGGCAAGAAACGACTCCCTTAATTAACAAGGAAGAAATCTCGAGGAGGAACCTCAGAGTGGGGGATCCCTCCTTCCAGGGATGGTTCAGAGTGCAATGGGTGTCATACGGGCATTTAAAAACAGGGGTAACAAAGCATGACAAAATGCAAATGACAAAGTGCAAATGACAAAGTACAAATAGTAAATGAAATAGTAATAATGTGATGGGGTGCTGGCTGGAGAGCAAGCTGGTAGCCGTCAGGTGAGGTGGCCAGGTATCCAGTCACGATCACAGCAGCACCCTAGATAATGGAGACAACATGAAGGTTTAGATGGAGCACAGTAAGCAGGGAACATACAAGTATCCTCAGACCTAGTACCCATCGGCAGCTAGGGTAGGCTAGTGCTAACGGTATTGATTTAGCTGTAAATTTGAGCTGAGGGGCACTCCTAGCAGCCAAAGGCGACGGTAAATAGGTGGGTTTTTAGTCTCGCCTTAAATATATCAGCAGAGTCAGCCTCCCTGATTACAGGTGGCAGACTGTTCTACAGATAGGGTGCTCGATAAGAGAACGCCCTGTTTCCTGCTGATTTTTTATTTACTTTTGGAATTGATAAAAAGGCCAGCTCCTGAGGACCGGAGCGGCCGAGAAGGACAATAGGGAACAATAAGGTCCTTCAGGTACGATGGTGCGGACCCATGCAGGATCTTGTAGGTAAGAAGTAGCACCTTAAAATCTGATCTGGCATTTATTGGGAGCCAGTGGAGGGAAGTGAGAATAGGAGTAATGTGGTCAAACTTCCTAGTTCTCGTTAAAAGTCTAGCAGCAGCGTTCTGTACGAGCTGGAGGCTTTTTGTAGTAGAGCTCGGTAGGCCAGAGAACAGTGCATTACAGTAATCCAGTCTGGATGATATAAATGCATGGATGAGTGTCTCTGCGTCCGCAGCGGATAGCATTGGTCTGATCTTAGCAATGTTTCTAAGATGAAAGAAAGCAGTTCTGGTGATACTTTTGACATGCTGATCGAAAGAAAGCGTAGGATCAAGCAGAACACCAAGATTCTTGACGCAAGAGCTTTGAGCAATAGTGGATCCCTCAAGGCAGAGTGTGACGTCATCAAGTTGTGATTGTTTATGCTTCGGGCCGAAGATAATCATCTCAGTTTTCCCCGTGTTAAGCTGCAAGTAATTTTGGGACATCCATCTTTTGATTGCAGCGAGGCAGGATTCAATCTTTTGGATCTGTTGGAGCTGGGGGGGAGTCTTTTGATCCAATGGGAATGTAGATTTGGGTGTCATCCGCATAGCAGTGAAAGCTAATGCCAAAGCTGCAAATAATATCGCCAAGAGGGAGCATGTAGATTGCAAAGAGCAGTGGACCAAGGACCGACCCCTGGGGAACACCAAAGCTTAAGTTGCAATGCTTCGATTTTGATCCTTTGCAGACAACAAATTGTGTTCTGTCTGAGAGGTAGGATCTAAACCAGTGAAGAGCAGTGCCTTTGATGCCGACGTAGGCGGCTGTCTCCCAAGGCGTCCCCCAGGATTCAGTGCTGGGTCCACTCCTGTTCACACTCTACATGCTCCTCTCTCCCAAGGCGTCCCCCAGGGTTCAGTGCTTGGTCCACTCATGTTCATCCTCTACATGCTCCCCCTTGGAAATATTATCCTCAAGCATGGTCTCCACTTCCACGCCGATGACGTCCAGCTCTACATCTCCACTAAATCCATCACCACTGCAACTCACTCCACTCTGACCAACTGCCTCACTGAAATTAAACCATGGATGCCAGCCAACTTCCTCAAACTAAACTGTGATAAATCAGACATGGTTATCATCGGTCCCAAATCCCTCCCCAAAACCACTGGCTCCCGGCCCCACAACGGATCAACTCTAAAGTCCAGGAGCTGATCACCACCAGGTCCAGGTTAACTATAGACCAGCCTTGCTAGTCCAGGTTAACTATAGACCAACCTTACTAGCTAACTATAGATCAGTGTGTGTGTGTGTGTGTGTGTGTGTGTGTGTGTGTGTGTGTGCAGGAGCTGATCACTGCCTGGTACATCGGCTTCCTGTGTCTGATCCTCGCCAGCTTCCTGGTCTACCTGGCGGAGAAGGAGTACAATGAGCAGTTTGAGACGTACGCCGACGCCCTCTGGTGGGGCCTGGTAATACTACACATATACTATACTATCAAAATACTACATGTACACTATATATAGATATATATTACTCTGTTGGGGCCTGGTAATACTACACATATACTATACTATCAAAATACTACATGTACACTATATATAGATATATATTACTCTGGTGGGGCCTGGTAATACTACACATATACTATACTATCAAAATACTACATGTACACTATATATAGATATATATTACTCTGGTGGGGCCTGGTAATACTACACATATACTATACTATCAAAATACTACATGTACACTATATATAGATATATATTACTCTGGTGGGGCCTGGTAATACTACACATATACTATACTATCAAAATACTACATGTACACTATATATAGATATATATTACTCTGGTGGGGCCTGGTAAGACTACACCTCTACTATACTATCAAAATACTACATGTACACTATATATAGATATATATTACTCTGGTGGGGCCTGGTAAGACTACACATATACTATACTATCAAAATACTACATGTACACTATATATAGATATATATTACTCTGGTGGGGCCTGGTAAGACTACACATCTACTCATATTACTATCAAAAAGTACTACCATTGTACCACTATATAGATATATATTTACTCTGGTGGTGCCTGGTAAGACTACACATATACTACACTATCAAAAATAACTACATGTACACTTATTATTATAGGATATATATTGACTCTGGTGGGGCCCTGGTAAGGACTACCACATCTACTACAACTATCCAAAATACTTGACATGTACACTATATATAGATATATAATTTCTTCTGGTGGGCCTGAGTAAGACTACACATCTACTAGTACTATTCAAAATACTACATGTACCACTATATGATAGATATATATTACTCTGGTGGGGCCCTGTAATTACTACACATATACTTATACTTATCAAAATACTACATGGTCACTATAGTATATGATATATATTACTCTGGTGGGGCTCTGGTAATACTACACATATACGTATTTTACTATCTAAATACTACATGTACACTATCCATAGACTCATCTGTTGGCCTTTGTCTCTCCTCTTGTGTCCGTATTTACTTGTGTTTTTTATGTCCTCTGTTTTTATGTTTTATTGTTTCTTGCTATGTGATTGGTCTTATTTGTACTATTTTACTCTTGTGCAGCATTTTTGTGACTTTGCCTCTGTGAAAGCTGCTATAAATAGACTTTACTTACTTACATAGATATATATTAGGGCTGTCACACCATTCCAAACATTCATTTAATTAATGACATTTGTAATTCATACTGAGTTTTGTACTCTGAGTATGTGGAGGTGTGTGTATGGACTATTAGTTATGTAATCCTAACAGTGTTGTTGATCTCATGGTCATGTTGAGACTAATACAGTTTTGTATCTGATGAACAGATCACCTTGACGACCATCGGCTACGGAGACAAGTTCCCCGTCACCTGGAACGGACGTCTGCTAGCCGCCACCTTCACACTCATCGGGTGTGTCCTTCTTCGCCCTGCCAGCTGTGAGTCCACCTCAACTAGTCCACCTCAACTAGTCCACCTCAACTAGTCCAGTGTTTAACCAGAGACCAGCCCCCCTAATCCAGTTTAGCTAGAGATCTAATAGTTTGTATGTTTTCTGAGGTTTGTCTCTCTCTCCCTCTCTCTCTCTCTCTCTCTCTCTCTCTGTCTCTCTGTCTCTATCTCTCTCTCTCTCTCTCCCTCCCTCTTTCTCTCCCTCTCTCTCCCTCTCTCTCTCTCTCTCTCTCGAGCGTGGTGGGTGTATGGTGAGAGCGGAGTGTGTGGTGAGTCATATCTATCTATCTATCTATCTATCTTTCTATCTATCAATCTACTTTTTTGATTGTTTTGATTTGAGTTATTTTTAGTTTGTTGGTGGTGTTCTGGTGATTTGGTGCAGTTTGGTGCAGTTTGGTGCACTTTGGTGCGGTAGCATCGGCAGTCGGCCCTGCTGTGCCGGTCGCGGGAGGTGGAGGTAGCGGAGGTACGGGGCTGGAGGGGCTGACACGCCGGCATGCGGTGAAGCTGTCCCCGGCTGTCCGCTGCTCGGTGGAGGAGTGTGGCTTGGCGGTAGGAGAGGTGGTGGGCCACAGCAGCGTTAAGTCTGTGTCGCGGATGAACAACGCTATTGTTATCTTCTTGGACAGTGTGGACAGTCAATCGTTTGATTGAGAGTGGCGTGGTTGTTCAGGGCACCTATACTCCGGTGTTTTCGTTGAGCAGCCCCGCTAAAAAAGTAATCATCGGCAATGTCCCGCCCTTGCCCCGTGCACACCTGTTGCGGGGCCGTCTGGTGCGCCCTCACAGCGCGCAAAGCCGACGGTGCAGTCCGCTCAGCTTGAGGAGGCTTCTGTCTCCGCGGGGCCTAATGTGTCTAGTGGGGAAGTGCTTCAGGCTGAAAATAGACAAGCAATGGTGGAAAATGTTAAGGAGACACACAATAATGTGGGTACAGAGTCAAATCTTGCTCAAACTAATGAAAATCAGAAAAATGATGGTGTGCCAAAGGATGTGAGCTCAGTAGATCTGATTGTTGCAAGAGTGGCAGAATCAGCGCTTGAGGATGAGATTAACTTGGAGGAGGGTGTGGTTAGATCCTCAAATGTAAAAAGAAAAATTCCTGATGTCCCACAAGTTGAAACTCCACAGAAAAAAGTTTCAAAAACAGTTGCAGAGACAGAGTGTCCATCCTCTCAATCCTCCCAGGGGCTAGAGTCTGAGGTTGAGGGGGGATATAGAGGACATGGTAGGAGGCGAGGAAGATTATGAGGAGATTGGGGTGATTGAGGAGGGAGGTTCTTCTCTTCTAGATATTCTTTCTTTGACCTTAGGAGGTTTTTACGGGCCACAAAAGGGAAAAAGGGGGTAAAGGTGGAGGATCATTTTCCTGACATTGTTTTCTTCTCTCACTTAAGGGGCACATGACGAAATCAGGTTTTGGTAAATCTGTTTTCTCTCCACAGGAGAAATTCAGATTGAACAAAATAGTGCAGAAGGTGAAAACTCAATTAAGCGGTAATGGTGAATAATGTGTCTGTAGTGTTTTTACTATTTTTGTTTTGGTACCAGATTTATTTCAATTTGCTTATGTGCACTTTAAATGTTGGTACTTTAAACCTGAATGGTGCCAGGAATGTTACAAGGAGAGCTTCTCTTTTTAGTTTGATTAGTTTGAAAAAATGAAATGTTACTTTTGTTCAAGAAACTCATAACACTGAGGATAATGCTGCTGATTGGAGAAGAGAGTGTGCTGGGGAGGTTTTTCTCAGTCATAAAAGTAATTTGAGTTGTGGGGTTGGGGTTTTATTTTCCCAGTCTTTCAATCCCAGTAACATTATTGTTGAGGAAATTGTGGCTGGAAGATTGTTGAAAATAAGGGCTGAATTTGAAAAAGTCAAAATGTTTTTTATAAATATTTCTGCTCCAACTGTAGGTTCGGAGAGTGTTGTGGCTTCTTATCAATTTTACGTATGTTCAAATAGCCACTTGACGGGGTTGTGGGTTCAGACTCGCATCCCTTTCTTCCAAACAATCACGGAGATCCTTGTTAAAGTTGCATCACATCGGATTTATTTGCAGGCACGCAGCATACAAACTTTACAAACTTAAACTTCTTCATAAGGAAACAATGATATAATGATATTATATAATGATATAACAAAGAGCTGCTTGTGCTTGCGGTCAAAAAACTGTACCGCTCCCCCGCCTCACTCTCATCATCTCACAATCACAGCCTCGCCCCACACCTGGATGTCAATTACCTTGACCTATATTCAGGTGCTGCAATACATATTAAAGGGCAGCAGGGGGAGATCCTCTTATGGTTCTCAAATAATTTAGACATTAGATAGAAGTAAATAACCAAATTAATAAGGCAAATAGGACCTTTCATAGTCAAACATTGCCTAATCAAAGATCAATAATAATATAATAATTCAATTAGAGAAAAATAGGAAACTGGCTCTAACAGAGAGGGTTGGCTTTTTGAATGTGTTGAGTGATGTTATTAAGCAGTGTCAGCCTGGTGATGTTCTTGTCTGTTCGGGAGACTGGAATTGTTCAGAAAACCCAAACTTGGACAGGAACCACCCAGAGCCGCATTTGGCTTCTAAGAATGCGTTATTAAAATTGATTGAGGCTCATGAGCTGAGTGACGTGTGGAGGGTTTTTAATAAAGGCACCGTCAGTACACCTGGCTACATTCTAAGGACAATCATCTGTCTTTGACCAGGCTCGATTGATTTTATGGTTTTAAGCATCAGTTGAATGTTTTTAAAGGTTCAGTTATTAGTCCAGTTGGTTTTTCTGATCATTCTTTAGTCCAAGTTTCTGTTTTGATAAAAAATGTGAATTCTGGCAGTGCTTATTGGCATTTCAATACGTCACTTTTATTGGATGGGAATTTTAAAGATGCTTTTAAGTGTTTTTGGAAAAAAAATTGTCAAACTAAATCCCATTATAGCTCTTTACAGCAGTGGTGGGATGTTGGGAAGAGCCAAATACAAAGTTTGTGTATACAGTACACTTTCAATGTTTCCAAGGACTTAGCTAGATCTGTAAGAGCTGTGGAGAGAGAAGTGGTGGAATTGCAGGCTTTTGCTGACTCCACAGGAGACAGAGGGCATATTGAGGACCTCAAAACTAAAAGGGCTGTCTTGGCTGACCTGCTGGGCTCCTCGGCTAGGGGCGCTGTGGTACGCAGTAAGTTTAATAATGTAGCGTTGATGGATGCTCCTACTCATTTTTTCTTTGGGCTGGAAAGGAAAAATGGCCAGCGAAAGCAGATGTTGGCGTTGCGCTCTGCTAGTGGCCAGCTGCTGCAGGAGTCTGCAGAAATGTGCACATTTGCAGCAGGCTTCTATGGTGACTTGTACAGGTCAGAGTATTCTGACAATCCGGAGGTGTCTCAGTCCTTCTATGAAGATCTGCCTAAGGTCTGAAAGGAGGCCAATGAAGGGCTGGGGAATGAGATTTCTCTGGGTGAACTGTATGCTGCATTGATGGGGTTGCAGAATGGAACGTCCCCTGGCATTGACGGCCTGCCTGCCAATTTCTATAAGGCTTTCTGGGCAGAGATTGGTGAGGATTTCCTGTTGGTCCTTAACGACAGTATGAAAAAGGGTCTGCTGCCGCAAAGCTGCAGGAGGGCAATCCTGACCCTGCTGCCAATAAAAGGTGACCTACAGGACATTAGGAACTGGCGCCCTGTTTCAGTCCTCTGCACTGACTACAAGCTCCTGTCAAAGGTTCTGGCCAACAGGGTGAAGGAGGTGATGGAGCAGGTTGTCCATGTGGATCAGACTTACTGTGTACCTAGCAGGTTGGTTACAGACAATATAGCGTTGATCAGAGATATTTTGTACCTCTCCAGTTCGTTGGGGTTGAGTCTTGGTCTAATTTCCATAGATCAACAAAAGGCTTTCGATAGGGTTGAACATGCTTACTTGTGGCAAACGCTTGAAGCTTTTGGTTTCAGGTCTTGTAGCCCAGATCCGAGTTTTGTATGGAAACATTGAAAGTGTGTTTAAGATTAATGGTGGTTTGAGTGCGCCTTTTAGGATGGGGAGAGGGGTCAGGCAAGGTTGCCCCTCTCAGGCATGTTGTACTCTTTAGCCTAGAGCCCTTTATTGCATAAATTAAGATCATGGCTCTCCCAGTTTTAAGGCTCCCGGTTGCAACACTGTTGTAGCACATTCAGGCGTATGCCTGACTATGTCATGGTAGTTGGCAAAAACAGAGTGGCAATTGATATATTGATTGACATGTGTAACACTTTGGGCAGATTTCTTCTTATAAAGCAATATTGGGTACAAAATGAGGCTCTTTTTGGGTGAGGATGGGTTGAATAGGCTCCAGGTTACCGGGGGCGACTCACCTGGAAAAAAAGGGGGCATCAAACTATCTGGGTGTTCATCTTGTTGATCCCTGCTAACTGGTAGCTAAAAATTGGGAAAATGCTCTGGAAAACGGCTTGAAAGGTAGGCTTACAAAAATGGAAATGGATTTTGCCTACCTGTCTTTTAGAGGGCGTGTGCATGATATATTATAATTTGATTGCATCTATGCTGTGGCACCGATTGTATTGTGTGGATCCTCCAGTCAACCTCCTGGCAGAAATACAGAGGGTTGTTTGTGGACTTTTCTGGGATCGCCTCCACTGGATTCCACAGAGTGTCTTGTTTTTGCCGAAGGAGGAGGGAGGCCAAGGACTAATCCACCTGGCCAGTAGGGGTGCTGCCTTCCGCCTCCAGTACATTCAGAGGTTACTGACTGGCCCGGAAAAGGTGGTGTGGAGGCCTGTAGCTCGGGTTTGCTTGGGCCGGGCCGGAGGTCAAGGGCTGGCTGAAAATTTGTTCTTGATGGACCTCCAGAACCAAAGACTGACTGGGCTTTCTGACTTTTATCAGGGGCTTTTCAGGGTGTGGAACATGCTCAAAAAGGAGAGGCGGCCAAACAGCTGCTCAATGTA
>PIJE02006358.1:3848-15451 GCA_002895965.2 Coryphaenoides rupestris
GAGAAGGAGGAGTCTTTTGTGGATGCCCCAAGGCCCTTTCCAGCTGACGTTTACTAAATTGACTCTGAAGTAATAAACCCAAAAATGTATGCCTACTTTGAAGAAAAAAAAAAATCAAATATTAAAAAAGAAATTGATATTGTTAAGAAGTCCCGAGCACTACAGCGATGGAACACTTGCAATAAATATACCCGCATAAACAGTTCCCCTCTAAAACCTGTGTTTATTCCTCAGTTTTAACATTCCCATCATGATGATGGATTTTGGAGCATAAGCCTTGGGAATTATCATTATGAAGGGAAAAAAAACCAACAATACCAAGCAACTTGGTATTGTCAAACAAATGTTTTCCGGCAAATGATGTGCTACTATTTAAAAGGTGTGATTCCCTTCAACCGTGTAATAACACACACATTTCTCATTTCAATAAAAATGCATAGGCCTATTTTGATCTTCATGTCTTTGCGTGCGATAATATAGTACTTTTTTGGGGGTGGGGTGGGGGTGGTGGTGGTAAAAGGACGGGATTAAGGCGTTCCTATCTTGTAACGGTTACCGTTGCTTTTTCCTTGCCGCTTGGTTGTCAAAATCCATCCCCATGCTGAATTCAGCCATCCCATTTCATTTTCTTTTAAAACATCTTTGTTTATGGACAAGGCTGGCGTAACGCTTATGGTTTTCTTATTTTTGAATCCCCCAATGAAATGACCAACTTTTTGTGTGTGTGTGTATGTGACGGCCAACAATCAATGCTATTTCCAATTGTGGAGCACATTTATGGAACACCTTCCCTCGTTCTATATATATCTCGAAAGTATGCTAAAGCCAAACCCTGACTAAATGTAATTTTCTGCTATCTGCTCGTTTTTATTTCTAACATTTTTTTCCTTTTTCTTTTCCCTTCTATTTCTGTGGCCGGCTTGCGGTTTGGCGCCGGGGTGTAAAAAGAGGACTATGGTGGTGCACTCTGAAGTTCACCCTCTGCACTCGTCAGTGCTGAGTAATGATTCCCCCCACATGCGTGCGTGCTCCACATGGACTTGGATGTGTTTGGCCATACAAAACGGTGTCGGTGATACCCATGGGAAGTGTGTGTGATTTGTTTGTGGGGGTTTGTTTTGTGAATGAACTCTTGACAGCTGTGAGTATATTTGTGTGTGTTGGCTGCCTCAGGACGCTCTCTGACCTGTCTGTTCCACGTGCAACTGAGCCATCCTCCCTCTTCTGACTTCTGGTTCCCTCCCCACCTTAAGGCCCTTGACAGATCAAATGTTTAAATTAATTCATGACCACCACAATAGTAATAGTAGTGATCAAATAAAACCCACAATGGAATCTAGGGTTCTATGATGTATGCAGGGCATACAGGCTCACAAAATGTGATCTCTGTACCGTGTAGCACCGCCTTCATACGACTACTATAGCTGACTTATGGTATTTCCAAATATTCTGTCTCATCTCGTACCGGCCATGTCTTTAAGTTTCCTTTGGTGTTGGTGTCCAGTGTATTAGCAAGTGCAAAAGTGGCCTGACGCTGTCCGCATCTACCTGGTCGTCCTTGTTGACTATAGGCCTCACTGAACAAGGGGGGTGATGTGGGTCTCTGAAACTCTGGTCTGGACCCACTGCCCAGAGGGGATAGCCTGTGTTATGCCATCTGCCCCTTATTGTACAGAATGACTCGCTGCTGTGGCACATTACCTCCTCCAAACGGGACCAGGTGAAAATGGCTAGCACGCCCCTCACTCTTGCACATTGTGAATGCATTGGCACCACAGAAGAAACTAAAAATAATACAAAAAAAACCTCCGCCGTGGACAAATGTCACACTCTGGCTATTGCGTTGGGGCTCCGTCGAATATGAAGGTAATTCATTTCTTTTGACATTTACCTTTTTTGGAAACACTCCAGATTAGCATAGTAATATTCCCTCTCTGAATCACAGCACCACATGCCCCAAGTGCATTTACATGATATTTGTGTGTGTGGTGGCTATATACAGTTTTTATACATTTCTATATACTTTTATCTTTTCTTATTTATCCCTGTGTAAAAGTTGTTAGCCTTTTTAGAAGTGTGTGTGTTGATACTGGAAAGCAGCTCACTTCTCAGTCTTGTAGTCCTGTGCAAAAACCAAAAGCCTTGTGAGACGACAAGGAAGCAATGGAAGGGAGGAGCATGTGTGGCGTCCCTACGGAGCCCTACAGCCAAACTGACGATACTCTGCTTTCCCTCAACTTTCAAAGTAGCGTTGACAACCCACCCCCCCCCCCTCCCCAGCTTTTTATTTATCTGATTTTGGTTCCATTGACGGGATGTGCACCATTACCCAATAATTAATTGACTTATCTAACAAGCCGGTTATATTCATTGCCGTTGTCGCGAATGTACAATTGGATGCCGCAACCTTTTTTATAAATGTTTTATTTTCTCACATTTTTTTCAATTATAAAGCACCATATGCTGTAATGAAATGCCATTTAACCCGTCACACCGGAGTTTCACATTTGTTTTGAACTCGGGTACGGGTGTTTACTTTAACTACTCTAAGCACGTGTGTTTGGTTACTCATTCAGTCTTCAAATGTGACCTTTCATAGTGCGCCGTCTTGGTTCAGTTGAACTTGACAAAGAATTACAAAATGTTACACATTTCCCAACAGTTGGCACAATTTCTGTAATGTGGCCAAATGAACTATAATGTGTAGATCAGACTTTTAACTGCCCCCCCCCCTGCAGTATTGCTGGCATTGCAAGTAAAGCATTGCTGCTGCTACTACTACCACCACTAATACAACTTGTGTTGTTGTATATAAAACTCGTACCGTCGGTTTTCTTGCACACGTCACCTGTGGTACAGTTGTGCCATTGTCTTCAACCGCCGCGTTGTCGGGGGGGGGTGAGTTGTGATTAACATGGGCGTGTCCTGGTGCGGCTGCCTGGTGTAACTGTCATCCCAGAGGAGCGTTTCCTTCCTTCCTCCGTCCCCTCCACCTGACTATTTGCATCGCATTCGCATCGTGTACAAGCTAACGGCGTTGGCACATGCACGCACGCACACACACACACACACACACACGGCACTCCAGGTACATTTCTGTCTGCCTGACATGTTCTTTTTTAAACTCTAGGTTCTGTAGCTTAAAAAAGCGTTGCCAATCAACATTGAGACCTAGAATTTGGACGTGTTTTTTTTCTTTGCCGAAACTGGGTTGGGTGTCAATTCTGTTGGTGCTTATTTGCTATGTAGCTACAAAAGATGTATTTTATGATGCACACTTTTGAAGTCTTGTAATAAACACTTGAGTTGTTATACAGAATGAATAATATTTTTGTAAGTTGCATCTATTCCTATGAAGCGACGTGTTGTTCTGCACACCAGCCTCGACATTGACCAGTCTGTCTCATGGATTCTAAATCATCTTTATTAAGCAGGGGGAACTAACTGTAGGATTTGTCGTCATATTCCACTCCGGTGACTATTACATTTACCACCCCGGAAAGTTATACCAAAAACTCCTTTTACCCGTCAAGCTCCCCCAAGTCTGCACCTGCCGTTATCCAACAGGCTGTTTGTGTGTCGGTTGGTTGGTTGTCTGCCAGAGAGGACCAGGGTTCAAGGTGCAGTCTGTCTGTGCTTTCCCGCTCCTGAAGAACACCGCCTCTGCTGACGCTGGCCAATGGCGTGTGGGCGACCGAGAGACCACCACGGTCTGTGTGGCAACAAGCAACAGCCCGTTTTCGGTCATTTAAGGCTAACGGTCTTCTAGGGCTTGGCATTAATGCAATAATGATTGTATTCCCTTAATATAATCAGAATGTTTGAAACGTCAAGAGAATGGAAAAAGTTTTGGTGATGCCATACTTTCAAATGCCCCCATGCTAATTAATAAGCATATCAATATTTATCTAATCGTGGAAAATTCTCTAGGGTTATCACGAAAATACCGTTGTCCATATTGCCGAGACCTCGCACCCACCATACCCTCTTTAATGCAAGAAGCCGAGGCTGCCCGCTTACAACCTTTCCCAATATCCCCTTTTCTCTTTTTTCCCATCTTTGTTGTTTAGTGAGCGTCATGCTAAATGAGAACAGTAACAACCACAAACAAACACAAACGTGGAGAGACGTGGGCTTATGCCTCCGCTATTCCCTTGTAGAGCAAAAAAAAACGGATCTCTTTAACATTCTGCGGAACAGCTGGGGGAACATCTGTGTGACTGGTGTAAGTGGCGTGCTGTTGTGTGTGTGTGTGTGTGTGTGTGTGTGTCTCTCTCTCTCTCGCTCTCTGGAATATCGCCCTCCATCTCCCCCTCTTGCTGTTTTTTTACCACTTCTCGCTTTTCCTGGAGTCATACGGCGGTCGTCTCAGAGTTGGATCCACACGGAGAGGGAGGCCTGTGGTAGGAAGGCTCTCTAATTGCCCTAATTGCTTGTGTCATGTGACTTTTCCTCTGCCGCTCTCACCCGGTGCCATGTTTACATTTGCTATTTACACAGGTTTTTTTCCCCCCTGCCCTACTTCCTAAAGTGTGTGTGTGTGTGTGTGTGTGTGTGTGTGTGTGTGTGTGTGTGTGTGTGTGTGTGTGTGTGTGTGTGTGTGTGTGTGTGTGTGTGTGTGTGTGTGTGTGTGTGTGTGTGTGTTGCTGTGTGTGTGTGTGTGTGTGTGTGTGTGTGTGTGTTGTGTGTGTGTTTGTAAGAATCCGTTTCTCTGCGTCCTCATGTGTAATTATTCCGTTCATTGTCGGGCCGGCAGTCTTCACTGAGTGTCATCCAAGCCAGACGTCTGCAACCTCGTAGCTTCTGAGTTGTGAACTCCTGTCAGTCAGTTTGTATATTTATCCCCCTTATGCTTTCTCTTATTCAAAGCGAGAACGTGCTTCCCCCGTTAGAGTGAGGCTTCCGGTGTCTAGGCCCAGACCAAATAACCGATTCGGAGGCCAACACTTGTGACGTGTTAGGGTACACACCGTCTTAGGGTGGCCCTTTTTTGTGTGTGTGTGTGTGTGTGTGTGTGTGTGTGTGTGTGTGTGTGTGTGTGTGTGTGTGTGTGTGTGGTCTGTGTGTGTGTGTGTGTTGTGTGTGTGTGTGTGTGTGTGTGTGTGTGTGTGTGTGTGTGTGTGGTGTGTCGAGCGTGTGTGCGGTGTGTGTGTGTGGTGCGGCGAGGCCATGTGGCAGATTAAATTAGTGGCGGTTGTTTATGTCCCGCCCCCTCCAACCGTCCATCTGCTTGTCTCTGCCCACTAAACACACATGCACGTGCACAAACGCACCTTTTTAACAGTGTATACTTAGGCATCATATACACTTACACACTCCACTCAGCCGTACCAGTGTCGTGGTCGCGAGACAATACACCCTGAGGAAACGTCTGCTGCCAAGGAGTGCCCAGGCTTCCCTCTATGCAGATTAGCCATGTGCTAATTGCGTGTGTATGTTTATATATTTATTTAAAGGGAGCATGACTTGCGTGGTGAGTGCGGCTGTGGCGAGGACTTTCCTCTGGCAAATTGATTAGATGACTGGGCAGGGAGGGAGGGGGGAAAGAGAGCGAGGGCATTAGTGCACGTGTCTCTATTTGATGGATGGCCACGATTTACCTTAATCGCCTCCCCAGCTTTTGTGTGACCTATGGGTTTACCAAACTCAGCGTTTCACCCCCCCAAAAAACTATTTTCTTTCCTGTTGACTTTTTGTTGTTGTTGTATTAACTCGGCTAAAATTAAACTGCATTGTCATATATCTCTTTATAGGCGGGGGGGTGTGTATCAATATCAAAATGTTGTAAAACAATGTCTGATCATTAATTGATCGACTAATTGCGATCTCGTGCAATCGTATTTTTCATTTGTATTAAAAGAAATGTCCTTCACCCGCTCCTGCATGTCTGTGTACCATAGATACCAGCTTATTTCACTGAATTTCTTTTTTCTTTATTTGTGTGTGTGCTGTTGGCTGTGACCTCGCCGTAAATGTCAGTGATCATGCCTCATCATTAAAAAGCATCTTCAGTCATCTAATTGCATCTCGCAGCTAAAAATACAAGGTGTGCGCATACGTCCTGAGGTGGGTTTTGGACTTTGGGTTGGTAAGCAACGCATGACATGGGGCCATGTGTATGTGTAGTAGACATGCTAGCGTGGATATACTGTATTTTGCATCACTAGCTGTGCTCATTCGTGCCAATGCACTAGTTCTACGTGAACATGCATTGTTTATCATGGACAATTATTCTTTCACGTGCTTATATATAATGCCAAATGCGCATCACAAGTGGGAGAAAAGCAAGCGACAATATTATCAGTCCACTCTTATTTTGCACCTCTTGAGCTGAACTCCACTATCGAATGATTAGCCAGCGCTGTTCTGTCAATCGTCTCATCAGTTGAGCAACTAATCGTTTATTCCTATCATCATTGGTGCCAAGGGCAGTTAATCACCATCATGGCCCCCCGTGTTGTATTAAAACTACTCCCCTGCTCTCCCTGCAAGGCCCGGCCAACTCTTGTTAGCGGACGGACTGCTGGATGGACGGACGGCATGATGAATCGCACGCAGGGCTTGTTTCACAGCCCACTTGGACTTGCGTCGGAGGCAGAGCAGCAGCAGCGTCCATGTGGATTGCGCAATCTCCAAAGAGATCGCTTAGCCACGTGCTGAGCACTTTATGGACCGCGTAAAAAGACTGCATAAATGCTCAATTAACTCATTAGCGAAGGCCCCGTTCCCTGTTCCTGTCCCCGCTCTCTATTGGACAAGCATCGCTGCCTTGGACAATGGGACAACAAGATGCCCATCATGTCAGGGAGGTGTGGAGCGGTGGGCCATGTCAACAAACCCTGACCCTGGTGTGTGTGTGTGTGTGCGTGTGTGTGTGTGTGTGTGTGTGTTGGCAGCGTATGAACATATTTTTGCAGTATCGTATGGCTCCTTCACACAAATGTGCGCACACACTAATACTATGTCTGCTACTACACACACTCACTCACGCATACTCACACCCAGAGGCTGACCTGGGTTAAAAGTGCATTAGAGGTCACGGGAGCATCTGTCTGTGTCTATTGGGACCTGCTACCGCTTACACCTACACCCCCCACCCCCACCCCCAACCCCCTGCGGTACGGTCGGTAATGACCCTTGGGGAGTATAGAAACACCTCCCTCTTTCACACACACACACACACACACAGCGTAACACTAATACCTTGTCCGAGGAGCTGGGGGGGCGGGGGGAAGGGCCGCAGTTGGAGGAAAAACCAGCAGCGGAGCTGGAATGTTCTGCCGGGGATCATGTCCTCTGCACGAGGGCCCCAACTTTACCCAACTCCCCATCTCGTCCTGATCGTGTGGCTGTGGGGATGGGCATAACAATACTATCATAACAATAAAGAGACCAAATCCATTCCGACAATTGTGTGTGTACACGCACGTGCAAACATATGTCCACATACACACCCCCCCCCACCCACCCAAAACGCGTGCGTGCACTCCCTCCCGTGCGCTGTCATTCATAGAGTGCCAAAGCCCTGCTGCTTTATTGAAGGCCAGGAAGAGGCGCGGGCTGGCCCTGGTTCAAACAGCCGTGCAGCTGGGACCCCTTACATTTTCGGCACACTGCCCTCACTCTCCCGTCTCGCCCGGCTATAAATAGACCGGCGGTAGTTGTCTTCCCCTTAACCAGGGGAAGTTTTTTTTGGTTTTTTTTTCCTGTTCATTTTTCTCCTCCCCGAGTGAGGGATGGGGAAGGGGAAAAAAACCCACCACATGCGCGCGCACACACACACACACACAGATTAATAACCGTGGGAAGATGAGATGGAAGCTGTGTGACTGCTTGCCCGAGGTCAGCTGGCCTTGAGGTGTTTGACGCTTCAAAAAGCAGTGGGCTGCCTTTTTTCGTTTTTCTTTTTTCTTTTTTTATTCTACTGTCCGCTGCCGGCATCGTCTGGATGCGCATGTCGGCATACAGTGGTGCACGTTAAATGACCCGCGAACAACACCAGCCACTCAGACATGGGCGGCAGCGGATTGCTGCCGTGCAATTTCGTTTCCAAGTTAAAGCGCAGGGTGTGCATGTGCGTGTGTGTCTCACGCGCTAGGGTTTCCCAGAACATTTTATTTTAGAGGCACAAAGGCTTCCACGGAAGAGGCGAGCCGGACGTAGTACCGTAAATTAATAATCAATGACTATTCATAGCGAAATTAAATTAAACGGCATATGCCCCCCAAAAAAAGTTCTGCCACTGAGAAGTGTTGCGGCAAATTACGCTCAAATGATTGCTCTTCAATCATATCGATCTTGCCCTTCAGCGCAAGTTGGAGATGAGAATGAGGAAGATGTTGTTTCAGATCCATGCATTTATATATTCAATGTTGATTGAAATAATCATGCATGCAACATTTGTGGGTTTTTTTTATTGTCATGCTTTCTTAAACACACAACATTTTCTGCACAATCCTTTAGCTGGCTACATTATTAATCTGGCTGGCTTCTAAAAAAATAATTGGAACACACTTTATTGCTGACTTTATGATTAATCACATTTTATTTTCAATTACAATTATGCTTCCAATGATTATGAAAATAAAAGTAATTGGAGAAAACAATTATGCTACATTCTGTTTTGTGCTACATGCATTTCCATGCATGCTGCTGCTCAGTCGGCTGGGGTCCACAGCGACAGCCCTGGGGTCCACAGCGACAGCCCTGGGGTCCACAGCGACAGCCTTGGGGTCCACAGCGACAGCCCTGGGGTCTCTCCCTCTCCTCTTGCTCCATGTGCAGGCAGTCAGGTGTGGTGTGTGGGTGGGCAGGAGGATGCTGCTCACCACATGAGTGGGAGTTCAGTTGTGAGTTTCTATGTTTATGTTGGCGCTCTCACTCTGAAGTATTATCTCTGGATTATGGTCTTCCTATAGTTTGTAAACTAGTGGTGTAACAGCATAGTTTATCCGTGATCCGCAAACCGCAGATCAATTGCAAATTTTAACCATAGTGTGAAATACAGTTTGACTTACTTTTTAAAGTAGTAATTCCCTAAATCGAACAGTCTAACCTAAAAAAAGGAAGAGCCGTCGCCTTCATTGAGTGAAATCCTGTAGGCTATGACTTGGGGCATTTTCACTGATGTAGGCTTACTGGGGAACTGGGCATGCTTGTCATTATTGAAACGATAACCATGATAATTTTGGTCACGATAATCGTGATATGAAATTTTCATACCGTTCATACCAAAATTTCTGAAAATACTGTTCTTAAACTGTCAAAATGGAGCTTGCGGTCTGCACTGAGACCGGACAAATTGATTTCATAGATATATTCGTATATTAATTACAGTATATTATATTGACCGAAATTATTGTTTATGAAGCTAATGCCTTTATTTCAGTCAAATTGAACGCAGGTGCTGACATGAACAGACGTGCACATTGTCACCAGTAGGCTTTATACACCCCAAATAGAATTATGATATAATTTAGAAAATAACAAGTTTAATTAAATTCACATTTCACTGAGGAATAATAAAAGTATACATTTACAAACAGTTCCAGTGGTTCCATACTTTGATTTATTTGTGGTTGCCGCCACATTTATTATTATGGTTTTTTTATTATGATTTTTATACTGTCGTCAAAAGCTTTTCATTCATGCGCTATTGAGGCTGTAAAATAGGTTTGTTTGCCAATGTTGAGCAGCAGTTCCCCCACACGTTTGACAATAATTTGACAAAGTTGCGGTGGTGGTGTAGTTGGAAAGATATTGGATATTCAACATATGTTCACGCTCTGAATTAGCGATGTGACAGTGAACTAATGACTCGATCACCAGTATGTCCCGGTATGTCTAACAGTGTGTGTCTTCTAAAATCAAATCATAGTACCCTTTCAACATTTTCCACAATGCATACAACATTAAAGCTAGGGCTGAACGATTATGGCCAAAATGATAATCACGATTATTTTGATCAATATTGAGATCACGATTATTTATCATGATTATTCATTTTATTGCACTTTCACGTTTAAATGAACAACACTGCTTCCACTTCCATTGTTGTGCTACTTTCTGGCTACCGTACAAATCTTTGCATCAGACTGGTCCTTATCACAGTGCATCTCGTAGAAGGAAAATATAAATAAAATAGTATCAACACTTTTTACCCAAAATTATTTTTTTAATTGTATTGCTCTGCGGCGCAGACACAACTCTAACGCACTCTTTGCATATATTTGTTCCCAGTTAACATCACTTGCCCTAAATCCAAAAAACTTCCAGACAACGGATGATGATCCTTTTCGAGGGACTAGCTCGAGGGGACGAATCATTGAATGAACTGGTTCGCAGGACGAATCACGTTCGCTCGCGGCAGTCCCTCCCCCTCCCTGCACGCTCGCTGCTGATCACTGAGTGAGTCGGACTACGCAGGACGCAGTCGGAGCTCCGGCCAAGCACTGAACGATTCGGTGAACAAATCTTTTGAATGAACTGATTCTAGTGATTCGAGTCACTGAAATGAACCGTTTTGCCCATCACTACTACTAATATCGGAGTCGACTGGTGGTTGGCTGACTGTTAGTTGAGGAAGCGCTTTATTTGATATGCAGCAGAGCACGCATTTTAAACGTCAATATCGCTGACGATCATGCTCAGTTAATTGTGGCGGCCAAAATCGTGATCGCGATTAAAATTCGATTAATTGTGCAGCCCGACTATAGGCCGAACACACTCTAGTTGACCATGGCTACAGTTTGCTGATTTGCAAAGCCTCCCTCTTGTGAAATTGAACTATTATTAGTTTAACTATTATATATTTTTTCTGTATCATTTATTTCCTCCTTCCAGTTTCCTCCAATGTGGTGGAGTGGCGCTAACTGCTTCCATGCTACTTCCCAGCCACATGGCCCTTGCCAAGGTCCTGCCCCCCCCCCCCTCCCGCCCTCCTCACCCACCCAGTGACGTTTTCCCCAGCTGTTGGGGCCCCGGCCGGCTGGGTTCCAGCCACCGCAGACACACTCCGCTGTCCTTGAGCAGACATTAAAAGACACACCACACACACACACACACACACACACACACACCACACACACACACACACACACACACACACACACACACACCCGGTCTCAACCTCTCCACATGACTCATGAACTCTTCCCCCCCCCCTCCCCACTGGCACAATGATCTCCAGGCTGGGGAAAAAAAATGGCTCCTGGCATAGAAACACTCTCATAGTAGACTTATCCCCTCATTCATTCATGGCCAGTATTTTTTTTCCTCTGCCTTTCTGTCCGTTCTCAGAGTAAATCCCAACTGAAAGTAAATCCAGACCCCTTTTCATCCCCATGTTTTGTTGTTTTTATGTCTTACTCTCAAGTAAACCAAAAGGAAAAAAATAAAAGGACATTGTACGTACTCACAATTTCTTATGTAATTTTTTGCACATCCCCAATGCTGGGTTTCGCACACATTTTGACACCCGGAGGTGTTCTCACGTTGGCTCTGTTTGTGTTGTGTCCCCCCCCCCCCCCGCGCTCTCTAGCCTCCGGCCGCCATGGACCCGGTGGGGAAGTTGCGGGGCCAGCAGTATATGGCTCCTTCTCGTT
>PIJE02006359.1:0-15450 GCA_002895965.2 Coryphaenoides rupestris
AAAAAGAGAGAGATTCAAACGCAGGGCGGATTTGGGTGTGTTAACCCGGAGACACAGGTGCACATGCTCTGGATGACACTCAAGCTTCAAACAAGGAACTTTTTCTCATAAAAAAACCCACATGTAGTTATTTATCATTTACATTCTTCAGAAAGGAATCAGGCTGAGATGGCCTCTGATTGGTGGAGCATCACGGTTCTGCTCATCTGCGTTCTGGTCGCCAATGGTAAGATGCTGGGGGGGGGCTACTATAACCTAATGGAAGGCACTTATGTATTGTAAATGAATAAGCGTACATTTGTTTTGTAGAACAACTTTTTTTTAAACCAGGGTTTACAAAGTGCTTCAACATGCCTGTAAAATTACTACAGTAACACTTCGCACTAGCACTTGTTCAGCAGCCTGATGGCCTGACTGTGGAAGCTGTCTCTGAGTCTGCTCGTGTGGCACTTGATACTGCGGTATCACCTGCCTGACGGTAGAAGTGTGTACAGTTCGTGGCTGGGGTGGTTATTGTCTTTAATAATCCGTTTGGCCTTGGCCACGCACCGCCTGGTGTATATATCCAGGAGGGAGGGAAGCTCACCTCCAACGATGTACTGGGCCGTCCGCACCACCCTCTGTAGTGTTCTACGCTCCAGTGCGGTGCAGTTCCCGTACCAGACGGTGATGCATCCTGTGAGAACACTCTCGATGGTACAGGAGTAGAATGTTCTGAGGATGCGGGGGCACATGTTGTTGGGCGTTGTTGGGCCTTTTTCACCACGTGTGTGGTAGTGTTGTCACGATACCAAAATTATGAGTTCGATACCGATACCTGCCTAAATATCTCGATACTGATACTGAAACGATACCACGGTAAAAACCTAAAACATCAGGAAAAGTAGTGGAATAATGGATGACAGAACATGGAACTTAAAATTATTTTATTGATAATTCACTCTTTTGCAGGAATTCAGGTTAGATTGTAACAAACATATTTTGCTTTTGCAGCTACTTTTTTGGAAGTGAACTAAGAGTTAACAGGAATGTGACCTGTTTAAACTTACACATAATAATAAATCAATTAAAATATATTTTCACACAGCTGCTGAGCTATATAGCTATTTAAAATGTTTTTACAAAAATAAAGTTTATTCTGTTGCAGCTGCTGAGCTTTATGTTTAAAAATTATTGTAAATAATTAAATCAATGAGTGTTATTAAAACTTTTTTTTTCTGATGTCCCCTATACTTGAGTTTATGTGATTTCTTTGATAGTTAACGTTATATTTGCAACCTGATATCACACCGTCATGACTCAATGTACCTCCTTGGGCAAAGAGTATTGAAGGAATCAAAACTCTGGTGCTTTTTTAACAACTGTGTTGCCTCCAGTTCTTTGCCGCCAGGTCTGTGTACATCGTACTGAGCACACTGCCTTTAATTGTCTCGTCAAACTCCGATGGTGAAACAAGTTTGCTTGTCACAAAATAAATCACTCGTTTGACTTATTTGAGGACATGTACTGTAATTATGTTTATCCATCACAAATTCGCTAACCTGGTCGCTATTTGACTCTTTTAATATGTCGGGATGTTTGTCGGCGAGATGCTTTGCCAAGTTGGATGTGTTGGTTCCCTTTGCCTGCGTAGATTTGAAGCACCGTTTACAGACGGGCTTTGACGTGTCCGTGGGCTCGCCATGGCTGTCGGCAACGTAAGCGAATATTTCCATATTTCGCTACGTGCGTGCCGTTTTGTCAAAGCTGTGGACGGCTGACAAGACCGCTTGTAGTCCCTCCGCAGCAGCCATGTTCACTGTGTCCAGGCTGAGCACTGAATGAGGAGAGTGAGAGAGGGGGAGGGCTGTTGACACGCCCACTGAGGCGAGTGAGAGAGGGGGATGGCTGTTGACACGCACACTGAGAGAGGGGGAGGGCTGTTGACACGCCCCACTGGCGTGAGGCGAGTGAGAGGGGGGACGGGCTGTTACACGCCCCCTGCAGGGAGTTGAAGCAGAGCGCTCAGCCTTCAAGCTGCACACACACACTGCGCCGCTGTCAAACCCGCACATTGACGCAACTCATGTCATTTCTAAAGTACCGATACTAAATGAATGTGGTTTAGTACCGTTTTTAACGGCAGAGTAGCGCGGTACTTTTCTAGTACTGGTATACCGTGCAACCCTAGTGTGTGGTGTGCGTGGTCCATGTGTGGTGTGCGGTAATATTGCACATTATATTGCTGTGTTCATTGTCTTGTAGGGGGGAGTTATAGGGAGGAGTTATAGAGTTTGATGGTCACAGGCAGAAAGGACCTCCAGTGGTGCACCTCGGTAATCTCAGTCTACAGCTGAAGGTGCTCTGGTATGACTCCAGTGTGGTGTGCAGGGGATGAGAGGGTTTGTCCATAATCCTGAGTGGTTTACTCAGCATCCTCCTCTCCGTGACCTCCACCAAAGACTCAAATTCCACTCCCAGGACAGAACCCGCTTTCCTGATGAGCTTATTGAGTCTGTTGGCGTTGGCTGCCTTCACCCTGGTGCCTCGAGTTGCTCGCCGGGATCCCCGGGAAATCTTCAGTCCCTTTAGTACCGGGAATTAGGCAACGGGCCGTTTTTTTTTGGAGGGGGTATTTGTTCACTTTTTCTAACTATGTTGCATTAATAGTAGTCTAAACTAATAATACATACTCAATATATTGTGCAAATATGATTATTTTCTTGTTTAGATAGGCAGGCATACATGTACTACCTGTAGAAGGTCTAAAAAAAAATCACTTGCGCGGATGTAACGAATTGTAGCGAACGCCACGGAGGAGCTAAAGAGACGAGTCGACGTGGAGTGTAGTAGAATAGAATAAACTTTGTTTATCCCGAAGGAAATTTCTTGTGCCAGGTTACATAGTGATACAGTACAAACAGAATGATAAAAAATAAGAAAATAAAAAATAAACTAACAGATTTACAAATGTACAGTTAAAATATACAAGTATGAAGGCATTGTATTGTTGCTCTGTGTCCCCATACCCGGCAACGACCCCCAAGGAGTCAACGCTTTATTGTGCTTATTCCCACCATGAACCAGCCCAGGCGGGGGGCAGGGGCCCGCGGGCCACCACATGGCCACACGGGGACGGATGACGTAGGGGGGCCACCACAATGGCCGCCCGGATGAACATAGGGCGGCCTAGAGGGATCACTGTTATGTTTGCCACAAGGGTATAAAAGGGGGTGATGCCCGGCGGGAAGGTTGTTCATGTGGGAAAAGCACAGTACAGAATGTAACGAAGATGGATTTTTGTTTTTCTTCATGAGAATTTTGAGCAACCCTACTGCTGCCCCAGCACACAACAGCGTAGAAGATGCCGCTGGCCACCACAGAGTGATAGAACATCTGCAGCATGGTTTTGCTGACGTTGAAAGATCTGAGTCTCCGTAGGAAATACAGGCGACTCTGACCTTTCTTATACAGGGCCTCTGTGTTTTTAATCCAGTCCATTTTATTGTCTATGTGAACACCCAGGTACTTATATTCCTCGACAATGTCCACCTCGGTCCCCCTGATGCTGACCGCTTTTGGGTGAGTCGGTTGCTTCCTGAAATCCACCACCAACTCCTTCGTCTTAGAGATGTTGAGTTGCAGGTGATTTAGTCCACACCACTCCACGAAACTGTCCACCACACTCCTGTACTCGGACTCCTGCCCCTTTCTGATACAGCCCACAATGGCAGAGTCATCCGAAAACGTCTGCAGGTGGCAGGACTCTGAGCTGTATCTGAAATGTAGAGTGTGAACAGGAAGGCAGACAGAGAAGGCTTTCCACGGGATGTGAACCCAGGACTGCAGAGCTGAAGGTAAGAACTCTCTCCGCTGTGCCACCGAGACACTATGAAGTGGTACTTTTAAGTCAACGCCCTAACACTAACCCTAACCCTAAGTCCTGTTAATCATGTGTTGATGGTGCAGTGGACAGAGTGCATTGTTAGCAACTCCAAGGTCATGTGGTCAAGTCACGGTGGAAATCTCTTGTCCTTTTCCAACTTAACAATGAAGCATAAGTGTAATGTCAAATGCCACCTCCGACCGCTTCATAGTGTGGCATCTCAGTGGTACAGCGGAGAGAGTTCTTCATATGGGAAATAAAATCTAACACCTTGAGGAGCTCCTGAACCCGACCAGTACGTCCTCTGTGGAAGAGGCAGAGTCTGAAGACTCGGGGGAAGCCTCACCCATATCCTTGGTAGAGGTCACTGAAGTAGTCAAAAAGCTCTTCAGTGGCAAGGCGCCAGGTGTGGATGGGATTCGCCCTGAGATGCTGAAGGCTCTGGACATTGTCGGGCTGTCGTGGCTGACACGCCGAGTCAATGTAGCGTGGAGGTCGGGGACAGTACCTGGGGTGGTGGTCCCCATTTTCAAAAAAGGGGACTGGAGGGTGTGCTCCAATTATCGGGGCATCACACTGCTCAGCCTCACCGGGAGAGTTTATTCTAGGGTGCTGGAAAGGAGGCTCCGGCCGATTGTCAAACCTCAGCTTCAGGAGTAACAATGCGGATTCCGTCCTGGCCGTGGAACAGTGGACCAGCTCTTTACCCTTGCAGGGTTGTTGGGGGGGGGCATGGGAGTTTGCCCATCCAGTCTACATGTGCTTTGTGGATTTGGAGAAGGCTTATGACCGTGTCCCCCGGGGAATCCTGTGGGGGGTACTACGGGAGTATGGGGTACCGGGGCCGTTGGTACATGCCATTCGGTCCTTGTACGAACAAAGTGCGAGCTGCGTCCGTATTCTCGGCACAAAGTTAAGCACGTTCTCAGTGGGTGTTGGACTCCGCCAAGGTTGTCCCTTGTCACCGATTCTGTTCGTGATCTTCATGGACAGAATCTCAAGGCGTAGCCGAGGTGAGGAGAGTGTCCGGTTTGGGGATCTCAGAATTGCATCTCTGCTCTTTGCAGATGATGTGGTTCTGTTGGCTACATCAGACCGTGACCTCCAGCATGCACTGGGGCGGTTTGCAGCCGAGTGTGAAGCGGTCGGGATGAGAGTCAGCACCTCCAAGTCTGAGGCCATGGTTCTCTGCTGGAAAACGGTGGAGTGTTCCCTCCGGGTTGGGAATGAGTTGCTGCCTCAAGCGAAGGAAGGTCTTGTTCACGAGTGAGGGCAAAATGGAGGGGGAGATGGACAGACGGATTGGTGCAGCGTCTGCAGTAATGCGGGTGCTGTACCGGTCCGTTGTGGTGAAGAGGGAGCTGAGCCAGAAGGCGAAGCTCTCGATTTACAGGTCCATCTACGTTCCAACCCTCACCTATGGTCACAAGCTTTGGGTAGTGAACGAAAGAAAGAGATTGCGGATACAAACGGCCGAAATGAGTTTCCTCCGCAGGGTGGCTGGGCTCAGCCTTAGAGATAGGGTGAGGAGCTCAGACATCCGGAGGGAGCTCGGAGTAGAGCCGCTGCTCCTCCGCATCGAAAGGAGTCAGCTGAGGTGGTTCGGGCATCTGATTAGGATGCCCCCCGGGCGCCTCCCTTTGGAGGTTTTCTGGGCATGTCCAACTGGGAGGAGACCCTGGGGCAGACCCAGAACTCGCTGGAGGGATTATATATCTTGTCTGGCCTGGGAACGCCTCGGGACCCCCCAGAAGGAACTAGAGTGTGTGGCTATGGAGAAGGAAGCCTGGGGGGCCCTGCTTAGCCGGCTGCCATCGCGACCCGGCCCTGGGTAAGCGGACGAGGATGGATGGAAATAAAATCGTGATTATATTTTTTGCCAGATCAACGGTTGTCGGGAAAATTTAAACACACACACACACACACCTTTCATGATAGTGAGATGACCAAAGGATTCCATTCAAGTTGTGGAAACGAGGGTCAGAATAGATATAGACAGATAGGTAGATGGTCTTTGTCATTTTCACAGCATGTACCGTACATAGAAACATAGGTAACAATGACATATATACTGTGACACTCTTCCGGGGAATTGGAAGGGTCACTCGACTGAGTACAATAATTTCAATGTCCACACCAGGGTAATATCGTTTAGTTAACCAGTTTATTATATTACCAGGGGAATGAGAGGTAGGGGTTAGTATTTGCCAGTCCGTAATCCATGACAATTGTCATTGTCCGCAGGCAGGCGTCGGTACCGTAGGCAGATTCTCGTACAGTCCAGGGTGGGGCTTGGATGCGGGTTGTCAGACAGGCGGGGGTCATTCACGAAGCGGGGTCTCATAAATCCACGGGCACACAGCCAACTCTTTCTCTCCTCCCTCTGCACACAGCACGCACCTCCAGTTTCGCCTCAGCTACTCCTCCAGGCCATTATCTTGCCATCCTTTTTATCTTCTAATTATATTAATGAGCCGCACCTGTCCCCTTTTCGCGGGTGCGGCTGATTCTCCGCTGACGTCATCTCTCCTCGAGCGGCCTCTGTCAGCCATCTGAAATATCTTCCATTCATCACCTCTCCCTGGGGCACTTGCCTCCGGCTGCCACACACCCCCCTCCTCACTTTATCAGCATTCTTTTTCCACGGTGGAGTAATTCTGTTCTCGGGGTAACAGTTTTCGGCTGGTGATGGGATGTTCTTCCCCTTCGCGTAGCTGTGAAATGACGGCACCCACCCCGGTTTCCGATGCATCGGTCTGCACCACTAGCGGTTGGGTAAAGTCTGGGGTCACCAGCACTGGTTCCGCACACAAGACCTCCTTTATGCCCACGAAGGCGGCCTCTGTCTCGGCCGTCCACAGGACCCGGTCTGGCAGTCGGCTTCTGGTCAGGTCTGTTAAGGGGGCTGCCAGAGAGGAGAAATGGGGGACAAAACACCGATACTCCCGTACCTGCTTTTTGGTGTGGGGCCGGGGCCATTCCCGGATCGCCTCGACCTTTCCTACCTGGGGTTTGATGGTGTCTGCGTCTCGGAGGCCGAGGAGACATTTCTTTGGGTTGGCCGTCAGCCCAGCTCCATGCGGTGCCCCCAATACGGCGTCGACGTCTCGTAGGTGGGTCCCCCATTCCTCCCCATGTATTACAATATCATCCAAATATGCTGCCGCATACTCACGGTAGGGTCTGAGCACCCTGTCCATCAACCTCTGGAAGGTGGGCAGTGCTCCGTGTAGTCCGAAGGGTAACATGCGATAATGGAATAAGCCCTCCGGGGGCGCGAAGGCAGTCTTTTCTCTGGCTCCCGGAGCCAGAGGTACCTGCCAGTACCCTTTAGTCAGGTCCAGGGTCCTAATGAATCGTGCCTTTCCCAGGCATTCGATTAGCTCATCTACTCGGGGCATGGGATATGCGTAAAATTTAGAGATTGCATTTAATTGTCTAAAATCGTTACAAAAACGTATGGTGTCATCCGGCTTGGATACCAAGACAATCGGGCTACACCACTCACTGTTGGACTCTTCGATTATCCCCGCCCTCAGCATATTCCTTACTTCCACTCGGATGGCCTCTCTTCTTGCCTCCGGGATCCGGTAGGGCCTGAGTTTCACCTTTTTTTCCTGGCTCAGTAACGATATGATGCTGTATGAGTTCGGTATGTCCCGCCTCGGTCGAAAACACATTGATTCCGGTTGATCAGCTCCCGCAAGTCTTGTCTCTGTGTGGGGGTTATTTGTTCCCCCATCAGGACCTCGATCAGGTGGGTCTTGTTACCTACAGGGGGAGGAGAGAGAACAACACATCTCGTGCCTCCCATTTTTTAAGTAAGTTTATGTGGTATACCTTGGTCGGCAGTCTTCGTCCTGGTCCTTCGACCTCTCCCACCTTTTCCAGGATTTCGTAGGGTCCATTCCACTTCGCCAGGAACTTACACTCCGAGGTGGGCACTCTGTCTCCTGGGACGAACTCTCGGGGTTGGGCCCCTCTATTGTAGACCCATATGCTCTCGAACCATGGGCCATAGTGTGGCCATTCTCTCTCTTAGCTCCTCCACATGTTCCACCATGGTTCGGTGGTGAGAGGGTTGGTGCTCCCAGGCTTCTTTCACCAGGTCCATGATTCCTCGCGGTTTTCTTCCATATAATAACTCGAATGGGGAGAACCCCGTGGACGCCTGGGGCACCTCTCGAATTGAGAAGAGTAGAAAGGGTATTAGTTGATCCCAATTCCACCCGTCTGCCTCTATAGTCTTTTTTAACATCTGCTTCAGGGTCTGGTTGAACCGCTCCACTAGTCCATCGGTCTGTGGGTGATATACCGAGGTTCTGAGTCGGGTGACCTTCATTAGTCCTTCATAATCCGGGACATGAAGGGCGTGCCCTGGTCAGTGAAATCTCCTCAGGACGGGGAACTATCCGTTTTATAATAGACATTTTGCGTCCTGTTCTTCAGCAATGCGTGTGTTTTCCTTCCCGGTCGTTAGTTTATCAAGTAGTTAATCCAGCCGTGTCTTGCAGCAGTTGATAACAGTTAAGTTTGACAGCTTTGGTCTTTAATGTTGCTATGGTTACAAGTTTGGTAGCGGATGAATTTAGAAGTTATTAAACCCGAGCTGAACTACGTGTGCATTATACGTTTTTTAATGCACACCTGCCGGCCAATCCGAAAAGAGCATTCACCCATGGTATAATTGTAGTTATCAAACAGGGAAACAACCGACTCACAATGAACGTCCCCCACATCCGCAAACTGCCATTTGCGACATTATTTTCCACTGGGAAAAGACAGAAAAAAAAAAAACTGAAATTCCATTTTAATGTAATCTTCGAAATGAATGAATTCATTTATTTGAGCGTGGCCAGTGCACAAAGAACATTAACCTTATAACACAGGAGAGATGTTATGTACCAGGTTTTAGAAAATTGCTGTTTTCGGCCCGTAGTCCCTGGAAAATGACACGATGGTCCCGGCGCGGCTGTCGAGAGTGGCTGCCCCACTGCTCCTGCTGCCCCAGGAGGGTGGGTTAAATGCAGAGAACGCATTTCCACGGGCCACCCTCCCTGCGTGTGTGTTTGGCGGCCACCACTTCCCGTTGTGTGACCATTACATGTGTGGACTAATTTTCGATGGTAGAGAACATATTTACATATTGTTGGGGTTTGTTATAGCTATCAATGCATACTAGTCATGTGCCAGTTCCACACGGACTGATGCATGGCCTCCGGTATTTCTGTTTGCAGCTTTCTTGAGAACAATTATTTATCTGCAATTAATTTCGATCAATCACAAAGCACGTAGTTAATTAGATTCATTTTCACTTAACAGTCATGAAAATAATATTCAATGATAGTGATTTTGAGAGATAATGTGATTTTGAGAGATAAGCAAAACAAGACATTTGACTGAACATAAGCATACCTACACTGAGAATGTCGAAAGAACGTTTTAAGAATAAAATACATCCAGCCACACCTTTGGTGGATGATGGGTTAATTACACATAATTCTAAAATAAAAATAAAATATCAGTGCAACAACCACAACCCCAGAACCTGTGACTTGGCCTACTCAATATAACAAAAAAGGAATGGCGATCTTTAAAGGTACTATATGTAAGAATCAGTGCATTCTGAGCTCCGTGGGTTGAGACAATAACAATGAGAAACTAATGTTAGTTCTAATCATAATTAAACCTTGTACACATTTTAAAAAGCTATGAAATACTTATTTTTTTAATTACCCACGCTTACATGTCACTTCGTTCCTTTTTCCCGCGAAATCCGACCCAACTCAAATATGAGAGAAATCAGCCCAAAAGCTGTTCTACACAACAGAGAGAGTCAGGGAAGCTCATTTTTTACTTCAACCACAACCTGCTCACAAACTGGCAATTTAAAGTGATTTGTGCTGTAAAATCCTACATGTAGTCCCTGAACGGAGTCATTATTCTTAACTACAGGACCTTTAACTACAATTTGTGAATAAGAAAACTGTTATTGCCTTTATTGCTTGACTGTGACTATTTTACTGTGCAAAAAAATAATATATCAGCACTGCAATTGATGTGGGAATGGGTCAGGATTTTTTAAATATTCGAATAGTCGTTTTATTATAAAAAATGTAATGGTTTATTCCACTACCTCCCTTGTTTTCCCCCGGTCCGCATGAGGGCAGTATATTGCCGCTGTGCTGCGGGTGTAGGGGTAGAGAAGAAGACATAGCAAAATAACACAGCTTCAGATCTCAATGAATATGGCTGTACTCGTTTTAGATGTTCCCAATAAAAAGTCTGCGATAGTTTTCCACCAATGTACACGCATCGAAAGTCTGTTTAACCTGTCGGTTGTACAGTCTATCTGCGTTACATTCACATCGGATTTTCTCCTGGCTTTTTACTGTTGCAGAGCTAGCGGGATACACTCATCAATTATTTTAATGCCATTTCGAATCGAACATTTTGAAATATAAGACATAGCTGGCTAATTTAGGGCAGGATACTTAGTAATTTGCCTAATGTGTAGAATTAGAAATATTGACCTAACAGTGGTGCTGTGTCCCATGCAGGACCGATGTAATTCAGAGCATGAATATCCATTGAATATCCAATATCTTTCTAAGTAAAAACGTTCCAACTTCTGAACATGATCACCGAGTTGAGAAAATGAAAATGAATGGGTGTCTCCCTCTCTGTTGCATGGGGTGGAAAGGGTCACCGGTAGTTATAGGGATGTGTCATGAGATCGTGGAGGTTTTTTATCGCAATTCTGGTCCCTGTTTGAGAATCGTTACACACTTAATATAAAGGGTGATTATTATTATTGAAATAATAATGATTCCTATTCTTTATTGTCATCATTGCCATTCATATTATAAGACATACATATGCCAATTGTTGAACAACATTTTTTTCAGCTGACACAACGAACACGGCTGTGACTACAACAGCTGACACTGGGACCACTCCAACTACGGCTGCGACTACCACAGCTGACACAGCGCCCCCGGGCTGCGACTACAACAGCTGACACAGCGACCACTCCAACTACGGCTGCGACTACAACAGCTGACACAGCGACCACTCCAACTACGGCTGCGACTACCACAGCTGACACAGCGACCACTCCAACTACGGCTGCGACTACCACAGCTGACACAGCGACCACTCCAACTACGGCTGCGACGACAACAGCTGACACAGCGACCACTCCAACTACAGCGGCGAGTACAACAGCTGACACAGCGACCACTCAAACTACGGCCGCGACTACAAGAGCTGACACAGCGACCACTCCAACTGCGGCTGCGACTACCACAGCTGACACAGCGACCACTCCAACTACGGCTGCGACGACGACAGCTGACACAGCGACCACTCCAACTACGGCTGCGACGACGACAGCTGACACAGCGACCACTCCAACTACGGCTGCGACTACAACAGCTGACACAGCGACCACTCCAACTACGGCTGCTACTACAACAGCTGACACAGCGACCACTCCAACTACGGCTGCGACTACAACAGCTGACACAGCGACCACTCCAACTACGGCTGCGACGACGACAGCTGACACAGCGACCACTCCAACTACGGCTGCGACGACGACAGCTGACACAGCGACCACTCCAACTACGGCTGCGACTACCACAGCTGACACAGCGACCACTCCAACTACGGCTGCGACTACAACAGCTGACACAGCGACCACTCCAACTACGGCTGCGACGACGACAGCTGACACAGTGACCACTCCAACTACGGCCGCGACGACGACAGCTGACACAGCGACCAGTCCAACTACGGCCGCGACTACAACAGCTGACACAGCGACCACTCCAACTACGGCTGCGACTACAACAGCTGACACAGCGACCACTCCAACTACGGCTGCGACGACGACAGCTGACACAGCGACCACTCCAACTACGGCCGCGACGACGACAGCTGACACAGCGACCACTCCAACTACGGCAGCGACTACAACAGCTGACACAGCGACCACTCCAACTACGGCTGCGACGACGACAGCTGACACGGCGACCACTCCAACTACGGCTGCGACTACAACAGCTGACACAGCGACCACTCCAACTACGGCTGCGACTACCAACAGCTTGACACAGCGACCCACTCCAACTACGGCTGCGACTACGCACAGCTGACACAGCGAACCACTCCAACTACGGCTGCGAATACCAACAGCTGACACATGCGACCACTCAACTACGGCTTGCCGAACTACAACAGCCTGAACACAGCGAACCACTCCAACCTACGGCTGCGACTACAACAGCTGACACAGCGACCACATCCAATACTTGGTCTACAACAGTGACACAGCGACTCCAAAACACAGCTGACACAGCGACACTCCAACTACGGCTGGACTACACAGCTGACACAGCACCACTCCAACTACGCTGCGATACAACAGCTGACACACGTACACTCAACTACGGCTGGACCACAGCTGACACAGCGCTCCAACTACGGCTGCGACTACAGCAGCTGCTGCGACCACCAACAGCCTGACACTGCCGACCACTCCAACTACGGCTGCGACTGACAAACGCTGACACAGCGACCACTCCAACCTACGGCTGCGACTACAAGCAGCGGACACAGCAACCACTCCAAACTACGGCTGCGACTACAACAGGCTGACACAGCCGACCACTCCAACTACGGCCGCGGACTACACAGCTGACACAGCGACCACTCCAACTACGGCATGAACAACAGCTACACGGACACTCCCAACTACGGCTGACAACAGCGACACACGACCACTCCAACTAGCGCGCGCCGACTACCACCAGCTGGACTACAGCGACCACTCCAACTACAGCTGAGACTACCACAGCTGTACACAAGCCACCGACCTCCAAACTCGGCTTGCCGGACTACAAAGCTTGACACAGCGACCACTCCAACTACGGCTGCGGACGACCACAGCTGACACGGCGACCACTCCAACTCGGCTGCGACTACCACAGCTGAACAGCGACCATCCAACTACGGCTGGACTACCACAGCTGACACGGACTCCAACTACCGGCTGCGACTACAAAGCTGACACAGCGACCACTCAACTATGGCTTGCGACTAACAGCTGACACGCGCACTCCAACTACGGCTGCGATACCACAGCTGAACACTGCTACCACTCCACTAACGGCTGCGACTTCAAAACAGCTGACACAGGCGACCAACACACTACGTCTGCGACTACAACATGCTGGACACAGCGACCCCTCCAACTGCAAACTGCGACTACCACAGCTGACACAGCGACCACTCCATTACGGGCTGCGTACTACAACAGCTGAAAACATGCCGACCCCTCCAACTACGGCTTGCTAATACACAGCTGCCACAGCGACCCACTCACAAACTCACGGTTGCACACTACAACAGCTGACAAACAGAAGAACCCACCCAACTACGTCTGCGACTACAACAGCTGACACAGCGACCCTCAACTACGGCTGACGACTCAACAGCTGACACAGCGACCACTCCAACTAACGGCTGCGACTACTACAGCTGACACAGCGACCCACTCCAACTACGGCTTGCGACTACAACAGCTGACACAGCGACCACTCCAACTACGGCTGCGACTACAAACAGCTGACACAGCGCTCCCTCAACTACGGCTGTGACATACCACAGCTGACACAGCGACCACTCCACTACGGCTGGGACTACCACAGCTGACACAGTGTACCACTCCAACTACGGCTGAGACTAACCAACAGCTGACACAGCGACCACTCCAACTACGGCTGCGACTACAACACTGACACACGCTGACCACTCCAACTACGGCTGCGACTACCACAGCTGACACTGCGACCACTCCAACTACGGCTGCGACTACCACAGCTGACACAGCGACCACTCCAACTACGGCTGCGACTACCACAGCTGACACAGCGACCACTCCAACTACGGCTGCGAACTAACCACAGGCTGGACACAGCGACCACTCCAACTACGGCTGCGACTAACCACAGCTGACACAGCGACCACGTCCAACTACGGCTGCGAACTACCAACAGCTGACACAGCGACCACTCCAACTACTGGCTGCGACTACCACACGCTGACACAGCGACCCCTCCAACTACGGCTGCGACACCACATGACACAGCGACCCTCCAACCTACGGCTGCGACTACAAAGCTGACACAGCGACCACATCCAACTACGGCTGCGTCTCCACAGCTGACACAGAGACCACCCAACTACGCTGGGAACATACAGCAGCTGAGACAGGATCCTCCAACTACGGCTGCGACTACACAGCTGACACAGCGACCATCCAACTCGGTGCGACTACCAAAGCTGACAACAGCGACACTCCAACTACTGCTGCGACTACAACAGCTGACACAGTGCGGACCACTCCAACTATACGGCTTGCGAAAACCACAGCTGACACTGCGACCAGTCCAACTACGGCTGCGACTACAAAGCTGACACAGCGACCACTCCAACTACGGCTGCGACTACCACAGCTGCACAGCGACCACTCCAACTACGGCTGCGACTACCACAGCTGCACTGCGACCAGTCCAACTACGGCTGCGACTACAACAGCTGACATAGCGACCCTCCACTACGGCTGTGACTCCACAGCTGACACATCGACCACTCCAACTACGGCTGCGACTACCACAGCTGGACCAAGCGACCACTCCAACTCGGCTGGCGACTACCAACAGCTGACACAGCGACCACCTCCAACTACGGCTGGCGACTACCACCAACTTGACACTCGGGACCACTCACTACGCTGCGACTACCACAGCTGACACAGCGACCACTCCAACTACGGCTGCGGACTAACCACAGCTGACAGCGACCACTCAATACGGCTGCGACTACCACAGCTGACACGGCGACCATCCAAACTACGGCTGCGGACTTACAACAGCCCTGGGACAAAGCGACCACTCCAACTACGCTCACTACCACAGCTGACCACTGCGACCAGTCCAACTACGCTGCGACTACAACAGCTGACAACAGCGACCACTCCAACTACGGCTGCGACTACCACAGCTGACACAGCGACCACTCCAACTACGGCTGCGACTACCACAGCTGACACAGCGACCACTCCAACTACGGCTGCGACTACAACAGCTGACACAGCGACCACTCCAACTACGGCTGCGACTACCACAGCTGACACAGCGACCACTCCAACTACGGCTGCGACTACCACAGCTGACACTGCGACCACTCCAACTACGGCTGCGACTACCACAGCTGACACAGCGACCACTCCAACTACGGCTGCGACTACCACAGCTGACACAGCGACCACTCCAACTACGGCTGCGACTACAACAGCTGACACAGCGACCACTCAACTTACGGCCTGCGACTACCACAGCTGACACAGCGACCACTCCAACTACGGCTGCGACTACCACAGCTGACACTGCGACCACTCCAACTACGGCTGCGACTACAACAGCTGACACAGCGACCACTCCAACTACGGCTGCGACTACCACAGCTGACACAGCGACCACTCCAACTACGGCTGCGACTACAACAGCTGACACAGCGAC
>PIJE02006361.1:0-15444 GCA_002895965.2 Coryphaenoides rupestris
GCCTTCCGGCTCAGCTCCCTCTTCACCACAACGGACCGGTACAGCGCCCGCATCACTGCAGACGCTGCACCAATCCGTCGATCCATCTCCCGCTCCATTTTGCCCTCACTCGTGAACAAGACCCCGAGATACTTGAACTCCTTCGCTTGAGGCAGTGTATAATCAGCAATCAACCTCAAAAACAACCTGATTGCAGTGGACCAAAGCATGCACAGAAGAACAAAACACAACACAATTTGGGCCAGAGTCTCATTACGATCTGGGTATCAGGGAATTTCTCAGGAAATATAAAGATATCAAAGAGAGTGAGAGACCTCATTAGGCCCAAAACACACACGCACGTTGATTACGATGAATCTCCATGCCTAATGGAAGGTGACGGTGTGTCGCCACCGACCTTAAACCACACCCTTTTGTGTATTAACTCTTTTCTAGTGCATCATCATAATATGTGTGTGCGATGTCCTGATTATCTGAGATCTGCGCAGTATGTGCGTGACACTTGCCTGCCCGGACCGCGGGCTACGATTATTATGATTGCTCCTGCCGCCATGATTCATATCACAGCCTTAAGTAAAAACATTGCGGGCACCGCAAATATTTCCACATCGTCAGGCGGGCTGTTTGTGTAACTGCGCACCCATTCGACGCACGCACTTAATCAAACACGGATTGGATCCAGTTTGTCATCATTGTGGCAATTACGCACTTCCTGCAACACCCTGTGCGCATCGCTCAGATAGGGCTTGTAGAACGGAGAGGAGAGCAAACAAACACACACACTGTCTTGACAAGGAACATCTGTTCAGTATTGTATACATCTTGTCCTATTTTCCATCTCAAAAGGGACGACCATATTGAAACCTGGCTTCAATCAGGTTTCTGCAAGCAAAGGAGAGAGGAGAGAGGAGAGGGTATCTACTGACCTGAGGCTTCCACCTCAGGAGGCCCCAGGAGGAAAGAGATCCAACGGGGAGTCACAGGACCGGGGGGCCGCACTGGGTGGATGTCATCCTTCTCGCAGGAGGGACTCCTCTGTCTACCCTGCGAGTGTGTGTGTGTGTGTGTGTGTGTGTGTGTGTGTGTGTGTGTGTGTGTGTTTGTGTGCGAGGTTGCGGCTGTCGACAGCCCGGGGAAAGCCGAGAGAGGAGATGTCAATGCCGTCCTTTTCAGAGGAGCTGTCAACGCAGGCTTTGTATCGGCCTTCTCGGGGACAGGGCACGAAACGCAAACAAGACCCACGGAAAGTTGTCATAACCCCCACACACACCATCACCCCCAACCACCCCACCCACCCCCCTAAAAAACTGCCTTTCTCTGAGAAGTGAACAACAGCATGTACATTGTCTCATATCTCTTCATGATTCAAATCACAAGCTATTAGCGATGCGCAGGCCGGCTGTAAATGCGATAGCTAACTCGGAGATGAGGATTCCTGGAGGCTTTCTGTTACCAGCAGCAGGGTGTATGTGTGTGTGTGTTGTTTTTCTTTCCTTCTTTGCTTTGCCACCTGAAAAACATTGTGCTGTGCTGTGTTGTTATTAGTTAGCCCGCACGTTGATGTTTACAGAATCAATAGAAAGTAATTACCTTGGAGCATTGCTTGTGATTCTGGCACCAGACCAAGGAACCATTATTCTGCAAGAGAGAAGAAGAAGAGAGAAGAGAGGAATTAGTTTGTTGTTAAGCAAGAGGTTGGGTTGGAGACACAATGCAAATGAATGCGAAACACCACATGGATGAGGTCCTTGAATCCCCTGCTTCCTCCTTGGACGTGGACGTCCCACCACACACACTTCTACTGGAGGAAGGTCGTTAGTTCGAGGTAATGGCTTTAATAACAACACAAGACACACATTACACAGACTGGTGGTGCTGAGTCAGGTGTGTTTGTATGTGGGCACACACACACATGCACGTATGCACGTATGTATAGTATGCATGCACACACACACGCCGCGTATGCATGCATACATGTATACACAGACACACACACCTACCTACCTAGTAGGGGTGGCACGGTTCATGAAAAAAAACGAAAACCGTTCGGTTGGCTTGTCTCGGTTCGGAGGATGTGTGCGTTGTACGGTTCGACGGTTCATGGCATGCGCAGCCTCGTGACCGGATGTGACCTCAGACAGTAAGACCCAGGTGCCATCTGCACTGCTTTACAGAGTCAGCTTTATAGTGACTATAAGTCAAGCACAACCCTCAAAGCATTGACTGGATGTGATCCAAGTGGTTCTGTCATTTTTGTGTCTGAGTTATTTACAGGTGCTGTATCTGATAAGGCAATTACTGAACGCAGTGGTTTTTATGATGTACTTAAAACACTGAAAGTTCACAAGTGCAACAATCAAATGGTTGATAGCGACTCCACACATCAATTTACAGCAGCGCCGACACAAAAAGCTACAAAGCTTGCTAATTAGTTAAAATTCAAAGGTTTATTTGTCACCTATTTCAGTGTACAGGTACATTGAGCAGTGAAATGTTTTTTTCGCTAGGACCAGATTGCTACCGCGCCATCGTGTGATTAGCATAGCTAGGTGATTAGCCCATTGTAGCTAGTAGTTAGCAGATCTTAGGCTTATTTTCATTGTAAACACATCACTAACGTACTCACCCTGCTTTACATGAGCAGTAGGACTCCACGATTTTGTCCTGACGAATTTCAATGTGGAGTTTGTGAGGCGTTTGTGTCTTCCTCATAGATCGCCAACACTTAGCATCAAGTTTTATGTTGTCGTCTGCTCCGTCCGAAATCAGAATGTCATGGATATATCCTTGTGTCAAATAGTTCAGGCCTTTCTGTAGAACTCTCTTAGATAAAGTAGCGGCATTTGGCAAATAACATACAGCGATATTGTCAGGAATCCTTGAGAGAGAATCATCAGCAGCGGGGCGTTGTTCAGTAGACATTACTAACATGCTGCAGAGCTGTGGGAAAGCTTGGGGGACATAGCAACAGTAACTAGGGGGGGCGGGACTTGCCGCTTGAGTAGGGAAAGGTCCATTGCTGTGGAAGTGCCACCTTGTGGTGCTGCAGCAACACAAACATTTGGCTCCTAATGGCGCTGAGTGTTTATATGATGACACGCTGGAGGAAAAAATACAGAGGGAGAGAGAGATGCTCACCTGGGGGGGAGGTGGGGTGGGGGGTGGAGCCAGGGCTGAGGGGCGGAGCCAGGGAGGGAAATGCATTTCCACCAGTAGCCATTTGCTTCTTTCGAAATAATACGCGTCTAATTCAACGGTTTTGTTCTTGTTTTTGCAACTTCGACAAGCAGAATTTTTTAAAACCGTTATAATTTAAAAAACGTTAAACCGTTATAGTCTTTTGAAATAATACAATTCAAGGAAAGGAGATGAGGATGGTTGAGGCGAAGGAAGGAACCTCAGGTGTAACCCTCGTTGACGACTCACCTGACATTTCCCGAGGACAATGGCGCATAATTGAGTTGCTCAGGTGGAAAAATTAATGCGTTATAATTGTGAAACTGACTGTGGATCGATAGTCTCTCTCTCTCTCTCTCTCTCTCTCTCTCTCTCTCGCTATCGTTCTATTCTTCCATCGCCAGGCAACAAGCTAGGTGGGACGAAAAAGCGCAAACTGTTGTGGGTCTGCCTGCTTGCGAAAACGTCTGCTTAAGTTCAATGTCAAGTTCAAAGGCTTTCCTCCAACAATGTAATCCAGAGGAAATTTCCCATGAGACCACAGCAGAGGAGAGGAGTTTATCGTTAAAGGGTTTTTACCATCCAGTACCAGTAAGTGCAGCGGTGATCTTCGTTGTGTCAAGGATAAACGGTCAGACGGCTTCAAAGGAATCGCGCACATGTCTCGGACAAAGAGTTCCCCACCCCCACCCTCATCCCCACCCTCACCCCACACAAATTAATTCCAAAATAATGAAGTCATTTCACTTCCACTTGGAAGGGCTCAGACATGCGTTTGAACCCAGTAGCCGGGGCATGGGTATTGATTGCCTGCTCCATGCCACCGTGACGCACTAAATTAATTGGGAATGAGTTATTGCACCGGCGTGACATGATTATAAAAACCCTTCCTGAGTGCAATAGTTGAGATTTATGACGCAGTGTGCACCCACGAACACATATCCATATATACTATGGACTGTGGTGTGCACTCGACAAATAAATAACTCGAAAGTATGGCACACTCAAAAAGAGATTTCAATCACGTCATGCAATATATTAGGCTATATGTATATATATATATATATATATATATATGCACACACATACATACATGTGTACATTCATCCATGGAATCCAAAGACCCTGCTGGTGAGGATACATAATACGCCTGACATTTACCCTGGCAGCCTCTCCCTCAGGATATAAAATAAACAGGTCGTCACATCTCTTGACCGTGTCCTAAATCAACGAGCCTGCTTTCTGACACCCCCCCCTGAGCCATCCATCAAAGTGGCAACAGCGCTGGAGCAACACAAGAGCTAATTTTGCTGCCATGACAGCCCCCCCTTGGCCCCCTGCCCTGCTCCTGCCCCCACAACCACGGACCAGAGGAGCAGCTCAGCTGGGATGTTGGCCCAGCTGTCCAGACGTGACCCCTCCGTGTCAGGGACCGACGGGGAATAATTATAGGTCAGGACTTCTAGGGCTCACCGGGATGACATGCCACAACATTCCCAACGCTACGCAGAGACCAGAGGATCCGAGGACCCAGTCAAGGACTTCTGTCTGCTGGGAGAGGGGTTGTGGGGTGGGGCGGATGGCGGTGGGGGGGCATGAATGCTTTCCAGATCTCCTACACACACACAGTACACGGTGACTCTGGGGTGTTAGGGCTGGGGTGGGGTGGAGGAGGAGGTGGAGGTGGTGGTGGAGGAGCCCCCACCCCCACCTTTACCACCACCCCACTACCCCCACCTTTACCACCCCCCCACTCCACCACCCCACCCTTCCAGCCCCCCCCCCCCCCCCCCCCCCCCCCCCCCCCCCCCACCCCCCCCCCCCCCCACCTCCACCACCACCTTTACCACCACCACCCACCACCACCACCACCCCCACCTTTACACCACCACCACCTTACCACCCCTCCACCACCACCTTTACCACCGCCCCCTCACCACCTCCACCTCCACCTTTACCCACCACCACCCACCTTTACCACCACCTCCACCACCACCACCACCCCACCACCACCACCCACCACCACCACCACACCTCCACCCTAACCACCACCACCACCACCTCCACCCTAACCACCACCTTAACCACCACCACCCACCACCACCACCACCACCACCACCTCCACCACCCCCCCCACCACCACCACCACCACCACCACCACCACCACCACCACCACCACCCCCACAACCACCACCACCACCACCACCACCACCACCACCACCTCCACCACCACCACCACCACCACCTCCACCACCTCCACCTTTACCACCACCACCACCACCTTTACACCCTCCACCACCACCAACCCACCTTTACCACCACCACCTTTACCACCACCCCCCCCACAACCACCTCTACCACCTCTCCTACACACACACAGTACACGGTGACTCTGGGGTGTTAGGGCTGGGGTGGGGTGGAGGAGGAGGTGGAGGTGGTGGTGGAGGAGCCCCCACCTCCACTACTACCACCACCACCACCACCAAGACCTCCACCACAACCCCATTACCATTTTACCACCGCCCCCACCACCTCCACCACCTCCACCAATTCCACCACCACCAGCACCACCACCGCCTCCACCTCCACCACCTCCACCACCACCACCATGGCCTCCATCACCAAGACCTCCACCACCAAGACCTCCACCACCACCACCACCACCTACACCCCACCACCACACCCCCCACCACCTTTACCACCACCCACCCACCCCACCACCTTTACCCCACCCCCACACCACCACCTTTACCACCCCCCCCTACCACCACCCCACCCTTCCCCCCCCCCCCCCTACCACCACCCCACCACCACCTACCACACCCCCCCCACCCCACCACCACCACCCCCCACACACCACCACTACCAACCCCCCACCCCACCTACCACACCACCCCCACCACCCTACCACCCCCCCCCCACCCCACTACCAACCTACCACCACCACCACCCCTCACCACCACCACCAACCCCCCCACCACCACCACCACCCCCCCAACCACCTCACCACCACCCCCCCACCCCACCTACCACCACCACCCCACCCCCACCACCTCCACCCCACCACACCACCACCAACACCACCACCACCCCACCACTTCTCCACCCCCCCCCCCCCCCCCCCCCCCCCCCCCCCCCCCCCCCCCCTTTGGTGAGGAGGAATGCCGTTTATTTGACAGACGCGGGCAGAGCCGAGGGTGTTGTAGACACTCTGGGTGTCGAGCCCTAACAGAGAAGACGGTCATAATTAAAAGCCATTTATGGCACGAGGCCGGGGCCGAGCCGCATAGACCTCCCATTCATCTCCTGTCTTCTTCGCTAATGAAAAAGCGCTCACATTTTGGACAAGCGCTGGCTGGGGCGTCGAGTCCTTCACCAGTTATTTCGTATCAAGGACAAAAATGAGGGGGAGGACTACTTTCCAATGTTTTGCTTAGCCTTCATACTGAGAACACAAATCTCCACCAGTACCCCCACATAAACCTGGTTGGACTGCGCCTGAGACCTGTGAATGAGTGAATTTAGACGTATGGACTTTTTCTGACTTTGAATGGAAGAACAAGACCACGCGGACACATCTTGTTTTTAGGTTGGTTTTTTCATAAATAATTGTCCGCAAGACTTTCAGACGCTTTCCAAGCGCAGTTCGCGAACAGAACACCCAGTTTGCTCTTAATATTTTAAAAGTGTCCCAAATCAGAAACAGCACTGCTGCTGAAGGATTCATTTTCTCCAGGAGAAGGAGGAGGAGGAAAAGTATTGGGTGTCGCGGTCTCCTTATCGAGGATTAAATGACCCCGGGAGGATGAGGCCGTCACAGGCTGAATTAAGAGGTCTGCTGTCTCAATCAATTGACTGGAGTTACTTATACGGAGCCTCCTGTCGGCCCCCCGTCGCCGTAACAGGAGCCGGCGAGGGAAGCAGATCCACCTGTAGATTGTGCTGAGCGAGCATGCTCAGGCTTGTGGCCAAAACAGTATACATTAACGCTTATCACATTTAGCTCCAGAGGAGGGCGGGTGGAGGGGGCCATGCATGGAGGCAGCATTTAGCAGGAAGGTGACCTCAGTGGTGGTGGCGCTATAGCATCCACAGGCTCGCCTCAGCTGATGTAACGGGGGCTCTTCTGAGGCGTCATGATGCTGGCTGGCATTTGGCGGCAAGGGAGGGGGTTTAGAGGGGGAGAAGAGCCATGTGTTTTTGCAGCTGACCAGACCCCAGACCCCCCCCCCCCCCCCCCCTCTCCATTTCCACATGAAAGCCCGGTTTAGAGCACAGTCCATGCAGAGTATCAACAATTGCATTCTATTCTTAGGCCCACATGCTACGCCCCTGCCTCCACCTCCTCCTCCTCCTCCCCCCTCCCTGCCCAACTCTCTGTATTGAAAAGAGGCATTTCCTCCCCTATTTCCCTTTCAATGGCCACACCTGAGGTCAGCCTCTGAAACACTCTGGGGCTGGGGAGTATATTCAATTATCTGGACTATTAGCTCTCCATTAGAGGTGGGACTTTATCGTTTGCCTCTCAATCCCCCCTTTGACTTCACAATTGGCCTGGCTGGCTGGTGGCTAATTTCACGGTGTTACTTTGCAAGTGCTGTGAGACGAGACCCTTGAAAACCTCCAATCTACTGGACCTCTGAAAACCTGAAGACCACCATGTGCGAGGCTATGGCATGGTCTGTATGAGCATTACACATATAGTAGGTGTAGGCTATATCCTGGAAATTACAGAATGCGTAGGCAAATATATATATATAGTGTTATTAATGGGACGTATACAAGGAACAGGACACAGGCGAGCAGAGGGGGATATTGGATGAAAGGGTTGTGTGAGCAGTGAAGGACGGGCCCTCATTGTGGAGAGAACACAGTGTGTTCACTGGAGGGTGGAAAACAACCTCTAACTAACACCACATAGCAAATCACCCAGAGGACAGGGCTAATTACTCCGCAAACACCAACAAACATGCAGGCGCCTGACGCCACTGCTGGAAAAGTAACGGTGCAATTTCCATTCACCTCCTACAAGGCAGCGCAGGCCACTTGAGCAAGTTAATTTGCGCGGTACAAAATAAGACAAAGAAACGAACAAAGAAAACCCAAATAGACCTAGTACATAAAAATAACAAGTGACAGGTCATTATCGATCATTGTTTATCTCTAATACATCTCTAACGGTGCATTGCTTAGATTTAACAAGATGCAGCAGTTGCAGTCTCAAATTCCAATACATAACCAATAGAAATTAATTGGCATCGTAGGCAATTTGGGGGAGGCTCCATCAGCTTTGACTGTTAATTTGATCATTACAGTGAAGACATGTGGCCTGTATAATTATAGTCTACCTTGCAGTGACTGCAACCATGTATTGTTAGTGTAGTCTATACTTGCAAACATTGTGATGGCATTTTATACCGATAAACGTTGTGCTCTATTACAACAATATTACAGATGGGATGGTGTAACTTTCAGAAAGTGTAGGCTCATTAATTATAAGACAACTAAATTGTAATAAAAAATAATAATAAAAAATAAACGGGACACCACACGGGATGCATAACGCCGAATTCATAAATGAAAAGAAAAGCGCACACTATGAACCGATCAATGTCAGACGGTTTTAATGAGAGGAAAAGCCACCGTCATTAAAAGTTTGTTCAACTCAAGCTCACCTGCGAGTGTCTGAAGAACGCGGAGATGCGGGTGATGTGCAGACTGAGACATCGGGACGCGCACCTCGCCCGGTAAATACTGGCCGTGAAGAAGGAGTCCTCCTGCCGCCGCGCAGACACGCTCTCCGGGGCCACCGTGGTCACCATCAACCCCATCATCACCACCAGCAGCATAATAATCCATCCACACGGGCTCCTGGTGGAAAGCATGGTCCGACGGCTGTGCATCTTGAGTACCCCCCTCCACAAATCGCACCGCGCTACACTGACTGACTGAGACTCTCTGGTGAAACTAAAGAAAGTTAAATTATGCACCGAGGGGGGGGGGAGTCACGGACTGCAGTCCTCCGCTGCTGATTGGGTGGGCTGGGCTGACATGCCGGTGGGTGTCTAGCAGGTAGACTAATATAATACTGTATTCCATAAAAAACGCAATCATGGAAAATATGTTTATTTTAATGTGAAAGATTAGAGACTATTGCAGAGTAGGTTCAAATGCATATGTAAAGGGTTGAAAACAGCTAGCTAACATCAGCAATAAGAAAGAGAAAACCAGACTATTATCTTTTATTTATTATTATTATTATTATTATTATTAGTATTTACTTTAATTGATTTCATAATTCATAATTTCATTGCGTTTTAAGTCTAGACTACTAAGCTATTGCACCTCCATGCCGCTAGATGGCGCATTACGCGATGGTGGTATGTAGTCGTAATTACGCTACGCAGCACAGGAGAAGAATAAATCCTCCTGCCGAGACAGTAACAGCAGCTCCACGTGTGTTGTTTCTACTTTGTACCACAGGTCGGTAAATATGCCTTAAATTGAGTGTAAATATTAGAGTTTAAGAGTGGAACACGCAGCTGATCAGATCGGTTATACATGGGTCAAACGATGGGTCAGAGGATAGTATGTAAATAGAGAGCGGGCTGGAGGCTAACTGGCTAATGCTCGCGGACTTGTGTACCGTAGTGCACTGGGCGGGAAAAGCAAACTCAAAACAATAGGGAAACTTGAGAATTCGTCAGACCCATTTCATTTGTGAAGCAGTTTTGGTGCAAGAGGGTATTTCCTGCATATTGTTTATGGCTAAACGGGCATATTTGTTGTTTATGACCGACACCAGAGCATGGTATTGTAAAGCACACAGCGTGGTGAATGTATAACGTGTGTAAAGTATGATGGATGTCATTAAAGGTGCAGATGTAGTTGAATGATTGTTGTGGTTGAATTCAACAGGAAGATGTGTGTTTGTTCATGTTCATTGGTTTGGTTGGAGGTAGCACTGTGGGGACAGTCCCGGTTGAGAAACTAAAAACAAATGCATTTAGAATCGTTAATGGATACAGTGTTATGTATTTGGTTGTTTTATTTTATTTATTTATTTTATGGTATCTCTAAATGTGTTTAATGGGTTAAAGTGGCTTCGCTGAGTTATAGCTTGGTGTGAATTAACCTGTGGAGAAACTCAGAACTGTTAAATGGCCATGTTCTATACAACAGGGATGAAAGCAAAGTTTACAACACATATGCTTCATACCTGAAGTATGATTTGTTAAGAAGAATAAATCCTCTTGCTGAGACATTAACACCAGCTCAACGTGTGTTGTTTCTACTTTGTACCACAGCACAGCTATACCTGGCTGTGCAGCGGGTTTGCCACTGGCCCAGGTACACCAGGCCTGAGGCCAGTAATTTTATTTAATTATATTATATTTAATAATAGCTGTTAGGCCTGTAATCTGTCTTCTAACCATATGTCAATAAAATGCATAAGCTGCTTTATATATGAATTGTGTATGTTGTGCATTGAAATATGTTGGTTCATGTTGATTGATTACAATGTATTAGGGCTACCATCTGTGCATTTTAAAAAAGGCAATCATTTCGAGAAACGACAATCTCTGACACATAATATAAATCTTCAGGAGACATCGCTTGCGCCGGCTGGACTCCAGCCGCCGGCTGGAGTCCAGCTAAAATCACAAGCAACAACCGAACAACCACCATCCACCATACTGGGTCTGGAGCGGAGTGGCTGGGTTGCAGCCCCGATGCCGTGGTAGTGTTACACACACACTGCCACCTACTGACGAACCGACTCATGGCAGTGCCAAGAGACAGGCCTGGGCTGGTCGGCAATAAGCAGGCTCTCACAGTGCGCGCCTTGTACCAAGCAAGCGCTCACAGATGGCTTCCATGAAACCGGCCAACAACCCAGGGAAGCCCTTCAGCTCGGGAGCGCGGAAAAAGTACCCGAAAATGGAAAACAATTAGAAACCCACCCTTTAGAAAAATGTTGCATTCCACATTAAGAGAGATATAATGGAGCCTAATGGGCGCTGCTCTTAAAACTTGAAATGCAGAATGGGACTGAAAAAAAGACCTACACTACACACACACACACACGCTCGATTTGGCTAAAGGAGACACCTTGCCGTACGGGTGGGGGGGCACAGCGTTTCAGTTGTTTACTTTTTCAGCGCAGTAGTCCGCTCACTCAGAATAGACAAGAGCACTCGTCTCCTTGGCAAACGTTAGTTAAAAACCCTCTGACACCGGGCTTCCTGTCGACGTGTACGAGGGAATGCTCACCGATGGTGAACTGAGTTTCTTTAATACATCCATGGTGCTCAGGCGTGGGGGGGAGGGGGAGTGGCCAGCCGTGGCCTGAAGTCAGTCTTACTTGTGTGTGTATATACACTCCTTAACTTAACAACTCAGCTCAGGAGGTAAGAGTGGTTGTCTGGCAACAGGAAGGTTGCTGGTTTGACTTGGCTCCGCCTGGCTGTGTCGAGGTGTCCCTTAGCAAGACACCACCTAACCCTAACTGCTCCTGACGTGTTGGTTGTTACCTTGCATGGGTGGCACCGCCGTCAGTGTATGAATGGGTGAATGTGAGGCAACTGTAAAGCGCTTTGGATAAAAAAGCTATATGCAATCCATTGACCATTCATACCCTACCATGTCATTAAGTAACAGTATATAACAGTGAGTTTATATGCAGCCATGCAAGAGCAGAGAGGGTTTACAAAGTCTTGCTCACAGATGCTTACAAAGAGGCTGCTGGAAGACTGGGCATCAAACCCGGGAACCTTTCAGCTGCTGGGGAGTTGAACACACCCACGACACTATCCCTGTCTGCACTCCCTTTCAAGTCAGTTCTGTGAGGGTAAAGCACCACGCTGGGCGGGTGCGTCTGTCGCAGTGGGTGCGCTCCTGTCACAGGATCTGACGAAGACGCCGACCCTCCTCTTCCACCCCCCCTGCCCCCCAACACCACCGCCCCCTCCCGCCCCTCCCTCTCGCCCTCCCCAGACAATGCACCAGCGTCACCTTTCAAACCAGCATGGAGCAGAAGAAAGGGTGTGTGTGTGGGGGAGCAGGAGGAGGAGGAGGGTGCACGGCAATCAGTCATCTTTTGATCCTTTAGGACTTGAAGGAGGACTCATTGTCCTCATCTGGGGAAGAGAAGCCCACCTCCCCCCCCAGGATCAGAGGGAGACGGAACGTATTTGCTTGTGAACTCCGAGCGAAGACCAAATATAGTGGCAGGGGGAGTAGGAGGAGGGGGGGTGTGGGGGACCACTACATCAAATAGTAGCCAGCTATAATCCTCATAGACTTACCTGTTACATGTGGTGGAGGCGAGGTCTGCTGTACTGTAGCCCAACCACATGATGGTGGGTTTTTCTAATGGGATTACGTGTGTGTGGCGTGTGTCGGGTGTTTGATATGAGGGGCCGTCAGGGACATTATTCAGAAATAGCGTGCATATACACATATGAAACCAAAGTAATTCACACACTATCCTGAAAACCTCACACACAGTACACAAGTGAAAAGCTTTCTCACACACAACTGAAACACTCACATACAAACGAGTGAAACCTTTCACATACACCACTGAAATGCTTTCACACATTCTTGTAAAATGCGCTCATATACACATCTGAAAAACTTCCTCTCACATACACAAACAATTTCAAATGTACTATTTTTAAAATCAAATGCATTAGAATTCACTGACATGGTTCAATTTCAAACTGCACAAATAATGTACAAAGCAATAAACAAGCTACTTCCTGGTAACATTCAGAAATATTTTTTTAATAGAGATGGGGGTTATAATTTGAGGGGGGAATTGAATTTAAAACATCTTTATTTTCGCACAACGTTAAGTTTTTGTGTTTCAGTATGTGGAATGAAGCTGTGGAACGGGTTGAGTGTGGAGCTCAAGCAATGTCCAAGCATGACCCAGTTTAAAAAGCGGTACAAAAAGATGTTTTTTACGAGGTACAGGGAGGAAGAAGGGCTTTGAAAAACTTTTTTTTGTTTATTTTTTGTTTATTTATAGTACTTTTCATCAATCAATCAAACCATTCACATACTATAGTGAAAACCTCACACACACGACTGAAACGCTTTCTCACACACTACTGAAATGCTTTCACACATACAGTAGCCTACTAGTAAAATGCGCTCATATACACATCTGAAAAACATCCTCTCACATACACATAAGAAACCATTCACATACTATACTGAAAACCTCTCACACACAAGTGAAGCGCTTTCACACACACGACTGAGAAGCTTTCACACACAATTCAATTCAATTTAAAGAGCTTTATTGGCATGGGAAACGTACATTTACATTGCCAAAGGGAGTGGTAAATAAAAAGTATACTTATAAAGAACTAAATATATACAGTAAAAGTAAAAAGTAAAAAAACCGCTTAATAAAATACAAATAAAAAAATGCTTTCACACACAACTGAAACGCTTTCACACACAGTACTGAAACGCTTTCAAATACACTCCTGAAATGCTTTCACACATACTCGTAAAATGCGCTCATATACACATCTGAAAAACTTCCCCTCACACACTGCTGAAACGCTTTCGCAAATTTAAATCTAATATACTGAAAACCTCACACTGTGAGGATTTCAGTAGAACAGGAAGGCGTTTTAGTTGCTAACCATTGACAAAGAAGGGCCATTGCCTGAACTTCAAACCAATAATAATGTTATTATTCCAGACATTGACGTAACCATTAATGAGACAACAATGGACTTTATGCAAATGAATCCACTTGAAAATGATAGATATGTTTTCTTCAATTCTACATTTTCTCCAGTGACTAACATGGAAGTTATGTTAAGTATTTTTAAGTATACCTTAAACAGGCATTAGGCACATTTTTTCCTCTTTTAATTAATATGATTAATGTATGATAATGTAGCGACCCGTCCAGGGCCGGTGCGCAAATAAATAGAGAGAAGTGAGAAGGAGAAGTGAACTTGCAATTTGTGCATTTATTAACAGCAGATGGATGGATGCACATTTAACCGTAACCACACCAAAACATTAGCAACAAGCAGCACAGACGTCTCATTCCTAGCTCCACACTCATAGCTCACGTGCTCCCTCTCCCAATTTCCACTCTCCCATCGAGACTTCCTTGACCAGCCTCCTCTAGCCCCTCAACCAACCACAGGAAAACTGTATTGCTATGCAACCTGGCACAAGAATTTCCTTCGGGATTAATAAAGTTCTATCTTATCTTATATCTTATCTTAAAACTCAGCACATTTAATACAGGCCATAACTGACAGTCAGCGTGACACAACATAAACCACAACTTCACAAACAGGTCACATTACAGGGTTACTACAATATGTATTATAAACAGTATAACGAGAATAATGGTCCAACACACACACACACGTTTGACATTGGGAACATTGGTGTAGAGGTGAGGTTGTCCTTTATGGATGAACTCGACGGAGGCCGTTGGGGAAAAGCCAACAGGTACCACAGACGCTCCAGTTGTGAAGGCCAATATCTTCTGTAGTTTGGATGGCCCTTCCTCTTCTCATATAAAAACAGAAAAACATAATTGGTATTTCATCCAAATAAAATGTATCTGAAAACATCTGCTGATACAGAATAAATTGTCCAATTTTACTTTACTTGTATCACTTATAGCAATGAATTTCTAACAACAATTTCTAACCTTTCATCTTTTAACAATCTCAAGGTGCTACATGATAATGATACAACAATAAGAGAACAAAGACGTTTAAGCTATAGTGTTTTGGTTATATAGCTACGTTTTCTACAAAAAAAAAGTACAGTAAATTGACAATTACCTTGTCAATTGGTACCTTCTGGCGATAGTCTCTCCAGAAGGTACCAACTGTCTCCTCAGTGTGCTTGGAGCTGTCTGGATGCCTTATTACATTCTCAAGGGCTTCACCGAATCTGTGTAAAGAACATAGAACAATTACGCATAATTGAAATCAGGCTTCCTTCCATAATGGTTCAAAAGCTAAAACACTCTCACACACACAACTGAAACACTGTCACACACACTAATGAAACACTCTCACACACAACTGAAACACTCTCACACACACTACTGAAACACTCTCACACACACAACTGAAACACTCTCACACACACAACTGAAACACTCTCATACAAACGAGTGAAACCTTTTACATCCATCCATCCATCCATCCATCCATTAGCGTCCGCTTATCCGGGGTCGGGTCGCGGTGGCAGCCGGCTAAGCAGGGC
>PIJE02006364.1:0-15439 GCA_002895965.2 Coryphaenoides rupestris
CAGCTGAGCACACCCTGGCTTCATATTTCCCTTTTCTTTGTGGCTGATGATGCTGATATGATATATTTCCTTGATTTTAGCACAAAACTCTTTTTATTGCAGCCTGAAGTACAGTGCCAAGAACACTAGTGTGAAACATTGTGGGGTTAGAACGTAACAGCGATATGACGACTATCTATCCAACCACAGACCGCAACCTCACCTCAGTTAAATATTAACGCGCTAATCACACACACATCTGAAGGTCATCTGGACCATCTGAAGGTCATGTTGACCATCTGAGCCAGAGGAAAGTCAACCGTCTGAAGATACTAGCCAGTTAGCTAATCGCGAAAATTTTTCCAAAGATGGTAAATGAACAAAGTGGAGTAATGACGAGACAAAGTTGTTTCTACAACTCTGGTCAGTACAGGATAAGCTGGATGTTTCTGTGAGGAACAGCAGAGTATTTCGTGAACTGGCAGTTAACAGGCAGGATACCACCGCACACCTGGCCAACTAAAAGATAAACGTACAAAAATCAAGAAAGATTATAAGGCTGCGAAGGACAATAATGCCTGCTCGGGTGCAGCACGACAAAGCTGTCCTTTTTTCGACCTCTTGGACCCAGTTTTAAAAGATCGACCAAGTAAATATTCAAATGAGAACGTTAACTCGGAGTCTCCAAGCTTACAGTGTGACATCCTGAACATTGAATAACCCTGGGCTAACATATTCAAGTGTGAAAAGCCTATAAGGGAATATTCATCAGCACGTTGTTGGCCAGTGAATGAATGTGTGAGGATTCTGATGGATCGATCATACTGGGCTCTCGGGTATTTTCTGCGCCCTTGGATTTGGGCGGGTATGTTTGGTAAGTTTGGTAAGTTTGATATGTTTGGTAGGTTTGGTATGCAGGGTATGTTTGGTATGCAGGGTATGTTTGGTAGGTTTGGTAAGTTTGGTATGTTTGGTAGGTTTGGGGGCCGTACTCACTCTGTCCACTTATCTCCAGACCAGCACGAGCCTCTCCTCCACCTCCCTGGCTGTCCGAAACTCTGCGGGCTCATAGAACAGAGTTGCGGGCAGCTGAGAGAAAATGGCGAGAAAATCTACTCTGCTGATGAATCTCTCTCACTACCTACACCTCCTCTATCGGTTTCACCTCTACTGTGTCAGCGCCAAAATCTGCGCTTCTATCTTACAAAGATCAACTCTTCCGCCTCCAACCCCAGGAAACTTTTTTCATTGTTCTCCTCCCTCCTCAACCCTCCTCCATCCCCCTCCTCCCGCCTCCCCTCTCAGAGCAGATGACTTTGCCACCTATTTACAAAGAAGCGTGAAGGACATTACTCCTCTTTCACCCCTGCTTCTTCCCCCACTCCCCTTCACCCACCCCTACCAGCCCTTACCTGCTTTAACCCCCTCTCCTCTGAAGAAGTCAACAGGCTTGTGACATCCAACCATGCCACCACCTGCCCCCTTGACCCAATCCCATCCTCTCTTCTCCAAGACATCTCAGGCGACATCCTTCCCTTCCTCACCACCCTAACTAACACCTCCCTCACTTCAGGGCCTGTTTCCGACTGCCTTCAAGGACCGCCAGAATCAAGCCACTCCCTTAAGAAACCCACCCTGGACACCACGACGTCCGACACTAACAGACCTGTGTCTCTCCTATCATTCCTCTCCAAAACCATAGAACGTGCTGTCTCCACCAACTATTCATCCTATCTCTCCCGAGAACAACCCTGCCTCGACCCTCATCAGTCAGGCTTCAAAGCGGCGCACTCCCCGGAGACGGCCCTGCTGTAGTATTCAGAGTCCCCTTCGCGACGCCGAGAAGCTCTTCCCTCTCATCGTGCTCATCCTCCTTGACCTGTCCGCCCGCTTTCCGACACAGTGAACCACCAGATTCTCCTCTCCCACCCTGGCAGAGCTTGGCATCACTGGAACTGCGCTATCCTGGTTCACCTCCTACCTGACAGATCGCACTTATCAGGTCACATGGAATGGCTCCCTGTCCAGACCCTGCACCCTTGACACCAGAGTACCCCAAGGCTCAGTACTGGGACCCCTTCTGTTTTCTTTATACATTAGATCTCTCGGCTCTGTAATCACGTCCCACGGCTTCTCCTACATGCTATGCTGATGACACCCAACTGTTTCTCCCTTCCCCCCTCAGACACCCACATCGCAACAACGCATCTCAAAATGCCTGGCCGCATCAGCAGATGGACGACCGCCAACCACCTGAAGCTTCAACCTCGACAAGACTGACTTCTCTTCATACGGGTAAAGACTGCCCCCACCTGGACTACTTGTCACATCGAGGACATCGAAGTCTCCCCTGCACCCACGGCAAGGAACCTTGGCGTGGTATTGGATGACCAGCTGTCCTGCAATGCCAACATTACTTCTGTGGCCCGATCTTGTAGAATTGCTCTCTACAACATCCGCAAGATCCGGCCCTTCCTCACACGTGAAGCAGCGCAGATCTGTCCAAGCGCTCGTTATCACTCATCTCGACTACTGCAACTCTCTCCTGGCTGGACTCCCCGCCTCAACAATCAAGCCCTTACAACGCATACCAGAACGCAGCAGACGCCTCGTGTTCAACCTACCTAAATTTCTCACCATGTAACCCCCCTCTGTTCCCGCAACCTCCACTGGCGTCCTGGTAATCGCTCGCATTCGATTCAAGACACTGGTACTGCACCCCTTACATGCCGCTGTGCAACGGAACCGCCCCTACCTACCTCAAAAACATTAGTCGCAACCCTACCACCCCAGCGCGAGCCACTCCCGGCCTCGGCCAACTTCTGCCTAACGACCCCTGGTACCGTCCTTCACCTAAAACAGCCAAACATCGCCTTCCAATGTGTCCCAACTCTTCACAGCTTCTGGCCTCTGCCAGTGGTGTGAATGAAGCTCCCGGCTCATGTCAGGAGCGGCCGAGCTCCGCTCGCCAGCTTCCACAAGAGGACCTCAAAACCCACCTGTTCAGAGTTCACCTGGACTCTACATAACCCCCCCTCCCCAGCACTAACCCCTGCGTGTTTATATGTCTTAACACTTATTAATGGCACTTAGCATTGTTGTTGCGTTCTCAGATGTTGTATCATGCTTAGAATTGGCTACGCCTGCCCAAGCTACTTATGCAGGCAACTTGCCAATTATGAAAACTCAGTTCTATTCTTCTCGGTGAAATATGAATGCCTCGTAAACCTGCCTATTCTTATCTTCAGGTACGCACAGTGATGATATGCTGCCGTTCCTCCTTCAAGCAAATGTACTCTTTGTAAGTCGCTTTGGATAAAAGCGTCTGCCAAATGCCCCTAAATGTATGAATTGTAAATGGTAAAGTGTTGCCCACCTCTGCCCTACACACAGACCCTACACATAGACCCTACACACAGACCCTACACACAGACCCTACACATAGACCCTACACACAGACCCTACACATAGACCCTACACATAGACCCTAGACCCGACACACAGACCCTACACACAGACCCTACACATAGACCCTAGACCCTACACACAGACCCTACACATAGACCCTAGACCCTACACATAGACCCTACACACAGACCCTACACATAGACCCTTATACCAGGGGTGTCAAACATACGGCCCGCGGGCCGGATCAGGCCCGCGAACAGGTTTAATCCGGCCCGTGAGATGATTTTGCAAGCATTAAAATTGAGCTGCAATTTTTCAATGAATGAAACTGCTGTTCTAAATGTGTCCGGTGGGTGTCGCAATAGCAATTCTGTTAAGCAAGCAAACTGTTTATACTGGGGCTGAACAAGTAGGCTACAGCCAGTCCAGAGCTAGCTTGTCATTCTGCCTGACCAATTTGAACATTACGTGCTTTGGCCTCATTGCCCAAAATTTCATCCGATCCAGAGGCCTGAATCACCGTCAGTTTGACAGCCTTCTCAGAGAGAAAGACCACAATTATGGGCTGCCATACCACACTGAGGGTAAGATGGTTAAGCCGAGGTGTTGTGCTGAGGCGTTTCTTTGAATTACGAGAGGAAATTGAACAGTTCATGGAAAAAAAGGGCAAACCAGTGTTAGAACTTCAGTCCACAGAATGGATGCAGGACCTTGCATTTATGGTGGATGTTACAGAGCACTTGAATAACTTGAACAAAATGCCGCAAGGGCGCAACAAAGTTGTCACGCAGTATTATGACAGCAGATGTGCGTTCACGTTAAAGCTGTCATCGTGGGAGACGCAACTCGCAGGTGGTGATGCAGCTCACTGTCCTTGTCTGAAAGATGTGTGCGCGACCCAACATGCCACAGACATGAAGCGGTTCAAAGATAAAATAACGGGACTATTGCGGGAGTTTGAGACACGCTTTCAGATTTTTGGTGAACCGGAGAAAGACTTCAAAGTTTTTTGCTCGCCATTCACCGCAAATGCTTCTGATCTGCCCGTCAACATCCAACTTGAAATAATAGACTTGCAGTGTGACTCAGATTTGAAGGGCAAGTTTGCCGCAGCTGGCTTGGACACATTTGATCAGTATCTCTTGCCACGTTACCCCAGACTTGACAGCCTTGCTGCAAAAGTGTTGTGCATGTTTGGAACACATATCTTTGTGAGCAAGTTTTCTCTGTAATGAGCATCAATAAAACAAAGCTGCGCTCAAGGCTCACAAACAAGCACTTGAATAACATCCTGAAATTGGCTACCATTCAGGATGTGACGCCTGATGCACTTGTGAAAGCTAAAAGATGCCAGGTTTCAGGAATGAAATAATGGGTAACCCCGCTTAAAATGCTGCATGAGATACTGCACCCTGATATAGTTCTGTGAAAATGATTGTCTTCTGTGGAAATGTAAAGAAAATGAACAGTGTGTGATTTACTGTAATAATGTCAGTCACTTCAGTTCATAAGTTTGGTTTGTTGAAATTGTTCATGCATTGCACAACTTTTATTTTTCTATCAATAAATAGTGTAGCCTACAAGGCAGGGAGTAAATCAACCCTCTTGAATAGTTTCTACCTCGGTTTGTATGGTTTGTTGAGTTAGCACAGGATTAATACGTGGAAATGACAAATGAGGTATTTGATACATAAAAGAGTTGTTTTATTTTTTTATTATTTATTTTGTATTTTGTTCAATCCCAGATAGGCTGTGACTTAAAGTTTAATGGCTTTGTAGATACACTGAGACAAAGTCTAAGTTATTTTTGGAGTAAAACAAAGAAAACAATCTGAAGTTGTCGTTATTTTTAAGTTTTTTATGCCATGATTTACTGGTCCGGCCCACTTGAGAACAGATTTTCCTCCATGTGGCCCCTGAGCTAAAATGAGTTTGACACCCCTGCCCTAGACCCTACACATAGACCCTACACACAGATCCTACACATAGACCCTACACACAGACCCTACACATAGACCCTAGACCCGACACACAGACCCTACACACAGACCCTACACATAGACCCTAGACCCTACACACAGACCCTACACATAGACTACAGACCCCTACACACAGACCCTTACACACAGACCCTACACACAGACCCTACACATAGACCCTAGACCCTACACATAGACCCTACACACAGACCTGAACTCATATATTTATAACGTAAGGTATTTTTTGTAGTCCATCCTCCATCATTGTAGTTTTTTGTTGTAGTTTCACCAGCGGAGCGCGTCTCATACTGATGACGTCACTCCGTGCGGCCGGATTCTCTTCGCAGCGCATTTGTCTCCTTACAAGTCTCCTTCTCTCCTTTCCTAACAAGCCTCCTTCTCTCCTTTCCTAACAAGTCTACTCCTCTCCTTTCCTAACAAGTCTTCTTCTCTCCTTTCCTAACAAGCCTCCTTCTTTCCTTTCCTTGACCTCTTGCGGGTTAAAGTCAATTACCTCGGAAAGCAAATAGGATGCACCCGTCTCCTCCAGAAGCTAACCTCCACAAGCTAAGCTACTTCCTGTCTCCTCCAGAAGCTAACCTCCACAAGCTAAGCTACTTCCTGTCTCCTCCATTTATTTACAGCACTTGATGCATGAATACTATTTGTATTCATGCACACACAGTAGGCTGGTTAAGAGGCGTCTGGGGTCTAGGGTCTGGGGTCTAGACTCTGGGGTCTGGGGTCTAGGGTCTAGGGTCTGGGGTCTAGGGTCTGGGGTCTAGACTCTAGTGTCTGGGCCGTAAGCGAACTAACCCTGTCTAGTGTCATGGCAGGGAGGAAGAGGAAGCTGGAAGACAGCGAAGACCATCTAGCATCAATACCTCCTAACCCTCAGCATATCAGCGATGATGAAGTACACCATGAAGTCACTTCCCAGGAGCAGAGCAGTCCTTATTTCAAAGCAGATTCAATTCTCTCCAAGTCCAGACTTGGAAAGAACTTCTTCCACCAACCTTGCATTGATTTGGCCAGAGGTCTCCTAGGCAAGGTTTGTATGGATGATACAAGTTTATTAAAAATAGGATTGTTTATGAAGTACAAGTTGATATGTATGCATTTGGTTTTCTCATTATTTAGTTGAGTGAATATCTAACCCTAAACCTTATGAGCCCTATCTAACTCTTACATGAGGCCTAACCCTGATATGACCCCTGACCCCAGGTGTTGGTGCGGCGGCGTGCAGATGGCACTGAGCTGCGGGGGAGGGTGGTGGAGACTGAAGCTTACCTCGGGGGTGAGGACAGCGCCTCCCACTCAGCAGGGGGGAGGCGGACGGAGAGGAACGCAGCCATGTTCATGAAGCCAGGAACCATCTATGTGTATCAGATCTACGGTGTCTACCTGTGCATGAACATATCCAGTGAAGGTAACCCTGACAGCCCTACCCCCATTAAACACACAATGTAATAAACACAAACACACACACACACACACACACACACACACACACACACACACACGGAAACACACACACACACAGAAACACACACACACACACACACACACACACACACCCACAGTAAATAAATGGAGGAGACAGGAAGTAGCTTAGCTTGTGGAGGTTAGCTTCTGGAGGAGACAGGAAGTAGCTTAGCTTGTGGAGGTTAGCTTCTGGAGGAGACGGGTGCATCCTATTTGCTTTCCGAGGTAATTGACTTTAACCCGCAAGAGGTCAAGGAAAGGAAAGAAGGAGGCTTGTTAGGAAAGGAGAAAAGAAGACTTGTTAGGAAAGGAGAGGAGTAGACTTGTTAGGAAAGGAGAGAAGGAGGCTTGTTAGGAAAGGAGAGAAGGAGACTTGTAAGGAGACAAATGCGCTGCGAAGAGAACAAAAAAGCATAGCTGTGCTGAAGTAGGAGTTAACTCATCGTTTGTTAAGCCGTGAGCTGGTAGTGTGCACTTCAGAGTCAAGTGAAGAAGGTGCTACGCAGCCTCCCTGCGCTCGTGAACCAGGAAGACCTTGCAGAGTCACGTCAAACCAACACAATGAACGTAGCAGAGACCCTGGCGAGTGCAGGCAGGGTCGGAGGGTACAGGGCGCGCTAAGGGGCAAAACAAGATGTCAGGACGGTGTTCAAGTGCGATGCACCCGGGGGAGCAGGAGTCAATGACTCAGGGAGGTCCTCAGTGGTGCAGGCCGATGGGACCAGGTGTCAAGAAGGTGCCCTACAGGCGCCGTCTTAAAGAGGTACAACGCTAGGTTTCCTTCGTGTGACAAGTGGGTCCCTGCTATAAGCTGGTGGCCGAGTAGCCACGGCCCAGAAATACTGATACACGCCTCTGGTCGACCGCCGGGGATCTACGGTGGCCTCGCGACTCCCGGAGTGTGTGTCTGAGGGGAGTGCATCAGAGTTAGGTCGGTAATTGCGGACGATCCCACCTCGTGCGTAAATAACGAGCTGAAAGGTCTAGCGGTGGTGGCAAGGTCAGTCGCCTGCGTGGGGGGATAGTGTGTCCTGCGGACTGGGGAGGGGCCCCATGAAACGTCTTACGTACTGTTAGGTCCTCCTGGGGAACACGTGTGTGAGCGTGGTGAACCGGGAGGCTGAGAGGCGGAGCCCCAAATGAATTGCAACATACAACTGTTGGCGATATGATTAAAGATGAATATTCAAAGACTCTTCGTTGTCCATTCAGAAAAGTCTTTCAATTCAAGTTTGTTCAGAATCTGTCTTTTCGTTTGTTGAGATAACTCACCGATTTCCCAGATGTTTGAAGCGTCCCAGGGGTGCTAAACACTGGAGTTCTTGTCTTCCTGCTCTAAGACATCTGGGTTAACATCTAACCTTTCCCTGTCACTTCAAGAGGAAAAAGTTTCAGACATGATTGAATAATATATATAAAATAATTTATTCACCTAAACACACTCATAATCTGCTTGTTTGACTTGTCGTCTTGTTGAGATCAGAAGGCCTCACGCCGGGGTCTCCATAGGGGACTGGAAGATGGACACGATTGGGTCTTCATGGTTGGTGACCACCAGCACATTGCGGAACTTGTCGAGCAGCGGACTGGAAGATGGACACGATTGGGTCTTCATGGTTGGTGACCACCAGCACATTGCGGAACTTGTCGAGCAGCGTCTTTAGCTGCGAGCGCCTCATGTTCTCGTTGTACATGATCTCCTCGAGGTGGTGGTGACCCCTGAAGTACTGCAGCAGTCTGGGCAGGTTGAGGAGACCACACACACACACTATATTACCAAGTGAACAGGGTTAGTAGGGTTAGTAGTGCACTATATTAACAAGTGAACAGGGTTAAGGGTTAGGGTTGAGGGTTACCTGGGGAGAAGGGTTAGGGTTGTGGGTTACCTGGCCGTTGGGGTTGGGGGGTTACCTGGCCAACAGGGTTAGGGTTGGGGCAAGGGTTACATGGTGAACAGGGTTGGGGTTGAGGGTTAACTGGCCAACAGGGTTGGGGTTGAGGGTTACCTGGCGAACAGGGTTGGGGTTGAGGGTTACCTGGCGAACATGCGGAGGTCCTCTGGGTTCTGTGCGGCCGGTGCACTAAGGATCACTTGCCTCTCTCGCTCCGTCAGGCTGGCCAGCAGAGTCTCGGTCATCCTCTTGTTCAGAGGAGAGTCTCCTCCAGGGAGGAGCTCAGTACTCGAGTTCTCCACAGCGATTGGTTTCGTTCGACCGAGGGTTAAGACCCTGGCGAACAATGCGGAGTCCCATAGGGTCCCATCTGTGCGGTCCTGCGTGACACGTAAACTATAGGACTAGCACTTGTCCACTGCTCGCTTCGAGTTCCTACGAAGCTGCAGCCACAAGTAGTCATCACGCCTTGTAGGCTACACGTGTGCAATACAATTTCAACAAACCAAACTTATGAACTGAAGTGACTGACATTATTACAGTAAATCACACACTGTTCATTTTCTTTAAATTTCCACAGAAGACAATCATTTTCACAGAACTATATCAGGGTGCAGTATCTCATGCAGCATTTTAAGCGGGGTTACCCATTATTTCATTCCTGAAACCTGGCATCTTTTAGCTGTCACAAGTGCATCAATATCAGGCGTCACATCCTGAATGGTAGCCAATTTCAGGATGTTATTCAAGTGCTTGTTTGTGAGCCTTGAGCGCAGCTTTGTTTTATTGATGCTCATTACAGAGAAAACTTGCTCACAAAGATATGTGGTTCCAAACATGCACAACACTTTTGCAGCAAGGGCTGTCAAGTTGGGGTAACGTGGCAAGAGATACTGATAAAATGTGTCCAAGCCAGCTGCGGCAAACTTGCCCTTCAAATCTGAGTCACACTGCAAGTCTATTATTTCAAGTTGGATGTTGACGGGCAGATCAGAAGCATTTGCGGTGAATGGCGAGCAAAAAACTTTGAATTCTTTCTCCAGTTCACCAAAAATCTGAAAGCGTGTCTCAAACTCCCGCAATAGTCCCGTTATTTTATCTTTGAACCGCTTCATGTCTGTGGCATGTTGGGTCGCGCACACATCTTTCAGACAAGGAAAGTGAGCTGCATCACCACCTGCGAGTTGCGTCTCCCACAATGACAGCTTTAACGTGAACGCACATATGCTGTCATAATACTGCGTGACAACTTTGTTGCGCCCTTGCAGCATTTTGTTCAAGTTATTCAAGTGCTCTGTAACATCCACCATAAATGCAAGGTCCTGCATCCATTCTGTGGACTGAAATTCTAACACTGGTTTGCCCTTTTTTTCCATGAACTGTTCAATTTCCTCTCGTAATTCAAAGAAACGCCTCAGCACAACACCTCGGCTTAACCATCTTACCTCAGTGTGGTATGGCAGCCCATAATTGTGGTCTTTCTCTCTGAGAAGGCTGTCAAACTGACGGTGATTCAGGCCTCTGGATCGGATGAAATTTTGGGCAATGAGGCCAAAGCACGTAATGTTCAAATTGGTCAGGCAGAATGACAAGCTAGCTCTGGACTGGCTGTAGCCTACTTGTTCAGCCCCAGTATAAACAGTTTGCTTGCTTAACAGAATTGCTATTGCGACACCCACCGGACACATTTAGAACAGCAGTTTCATTCATTGAAAAATTGCAGCTCAATTTTATGCTTTGCAAAATCATCTCGCGGGCCGGATTAAACCTGTTCGCGGGCCTGATCCGGCCCGCGGGCCGTATGTTTGACACCCCTGGTACAGGGTCTAGGGTCTATGTGTAGGGTCTGTGTGTAGGGTCTAGGGTCTATGTGTAGGGTCTGTGTGTAGGGTCTAGGGTCTATGTGTAGGGTCTGTGTGTAGGGTCTATGTGTAGGGTCTAGGGTCTATGTGTAGGGTCTGTGTGTAGGGTCTAGGGTCTATGTGTAGGGTCTGTGTGTAGGGTCTGTGTGTAGGGTCTATGTGTAGGGTCTGTGTGTAGGGCAGAGGTGGGCAAACTACATTTACATTTACATTTAGGGGCATTTGGCAGACGCTTTTATCCAAAGCGACTTACAAGAGGAGTACATTGTTGAAGGAGAGGCAGCAATATATCACTGTGGTACCTGAAGATAAGAATAGAGCTGTTTTCGAGCATTCCTATTTACAGACAATAGAACGAGTTTCATAATTGCCAAGTTGCCTGCATAAGTAGCTGGGCAGGCGTGCAATTCTAAGCATGATACAACATCTGAGAATGAACAAACAATGCTAAGTGCCATTAATAAGTGTTTAAGACATATAAACACGCAGGTTAGTGCTGGGGGGGGGGGGGGTTATTAGAGTCCAGGTGAACTCATGAACAGGTGGGTCTTGAGTCTCTTGCGGAAGCTGGCGAGCGACTCGGCTGTCCTGACATGAGCCGGGAGCTCAGTTCGCACCACTGAGGAGCCAGAACCGTGAAGAGTTGGGACTTGGAAGAGCGATGTTTGCTGTTTTAGTGAAGGCGGTACCAGTCGTTTGGCAGAAGTGCCGAGCGGAGTCTCGGGCTGGGGCGTAGGGTCGGACTAATTTTTGGAGGTAGGTAGGGCGGTTCCGTTGCAGCCCAGAAGTCGAGTACCAGTGTCTTGAACTCGAATGCGTGAGCGATTACGCGGGGACCAGTGGAGGTTGCGGAGAGGGGGGGTTACATGGGAGAATTTAGGTAGTTGACACGAGGCGTTGCTGCTGGTGTCTGGAATGTCGTTGTAAGGGCTTGATTGTTGAGGTGGGGAGTCCAGCCCAGGAGAGAGTTGCAGTAAGTCGAGACGAGTGATAACGAGCGCTTGGACCAGGATCTGCGCTGCTTCACGTGTGAGGAAGGGCCGGATCTTGCGGATGTTGTAGAGAGCAATTCTACAAGATCGGGCCACAGAGGTAATGTTGGCGTTGCAGGACAGGCTGGTCATCCAATACCACGCCAAGGTCTTTGCCGGTGGGTGCAGGGGAGACCTTCGATGTCCCCGATGGTGACAAGTAGGTCCATCTGAGGGCAGTCTTTACCCGGTATGAAGAGAAGCTCAGTCTTGTCGAGGTTGAGCTTCAGGTGGTTGGCGGTCGTCCATCTGCTGATGTCGGCCAGGCATTTTGCGATGGCGTGTTGCGGATGTGGATGTCTGAGGGGGGGAAGGGAAGAAAACAGTTGGGTGTCATCAGCATACAGTGGTTAGGAGAAGCCGTGGGATGTGGATACAGAGCCGAGAGATCTAATGTCATAAGAAAACAGAAGGGGCCCTAGTACTGAAGCCTTGGGGGTCTCCGGTGTCAAGGGTGCAGGGTCTGGACAGGGAGCAATTCCATGTGACCTGATAAGTGCGATCTGTCAGGTAGGAAGTGAACCAGGATAACGCAGTTCCAGTGATGGCCAAGCTCTGCCACGGGTGGAGAGGAGAATCTGGTTGCGTTCACATGTGTCGAAATAGTGGCGGGACAGGGTCAAGGAGATGAGCCACGGATCAGCAGGGAAGAGGTTTCATAGGGCGTCCGAAGGGACTCTGATACTCAGCAGGGCCCGTCCTCCGTGGAGTCGTCTCCGCTTGAAGCCTGACTGGATGAGGGTCGCAGGCAGGTTGGTTCTTCGGAGAGATAATGATTGATAGTTGGGGTGCCAGACAGCACGTTCTAGTGGTTTTGGAGAGGAATAGATAGAGAAGACACCAGGTCTGTAGTGTCGGACGTCGGTGGTAGTCCAGGGGGTGGGTTTTCTTAAGGGAGTGGCTTTTGACCTTCTGGCGGTCTTGAAGGCAGTCAAGGAACAGGCCTGACGTGATGGAGGTGTTAGTTAGGGTGGTGAGGAAGGGAAGGATGTCGCCCGAGATGTCTTGGAGAAGAGAGGATGGGATTGGGTCAAGGGGGCAGGTGGTGGCATGGTTGGATGTCACAAGCCTGTTGACTTCTTCAGAGGAGAGGGGGTTAAAGCAGGTAAGGCTGGTAGGGGTGGGTGAAGGGGGAGTGGGGGAAGAAGCAGGGGTGAAAGAGGAGGTAATGTCCTTCACCTTCTTTGTAAAGTAGGTGGCAAAGTCATCTGCTGAGAGGGAGGAGGAGGGGAGGGAGGGTTGAGGAGGGAGGAGAACATGGAAAAAAGTTTCCTGGGGTTGGAGGCGGAAGAGTTGATCTTTGTAAGATAGAAGGCAGATTTGGCTGCTGACACAGTAGAGGTGAAACATGAGAGGAGGTGTAGGTAGTGAGAGAGATCATCAGCAGAGTCAGATTTTCTCCATTTTCTCTCAGCTGCCCGCAACTCTGTTCTATGAGCCCGCAGAGTTTCGGACAGCCAGGGAGGTGGAGGAGAGGCTCGTGCTGGTCTGGAGATAAGTGGACAGAGTGAGTACGGCCCCCAAACCTACCAAACATACCAAACTTACCAAACCTACCAAACATACCCTGCATACCAAACATACCCTGCATACCAAACCTACCAAACATATCAAACTTACCAAACTTACCAAACCTACCCGCCCAAATCCAAGGGCGCAGAAAATACCCGAGAGCCCAGTATGATCGATCCATCAGAATCCTCACACATTCATTCACTGGCCAACAACGTGCTGATGAATATTCCCTTATAGGCTTTTCACACTTGAATATGTTAGCCCAGGGTTATTCAATGTTCAGGATGTCACACTGTAAGCTTGGAGACTCCGAGTTAACGTTCTCATTTGAATATTTACTTGGTCGATCTTTTAAAACTGGGTCCAAGAGGTCGAAAAAAGGACAGCTTTGTCGTGCTGCACCCGAGCAGGCATTATTGTCCTTCGCAGCCTTATAATCTTTCTTGATTTTTGTACGTTTATCTTTTAGTTGGCCAGGTGTGCGGTGGTATCCTGCCTGTTAACTGCCAGTTCACGAAATACTCTGCTGTTCCTCACAGAAACATCCAGCTTATCCTGTACTGACCAGAGTTGTAGAAACAACTTTGTCTCGTCATTACTCCACTTTGTTCATTTACCATCTTTGGAAAAATTTTCGCGATTAGCTAACTGGCTAGTATCTTCAGACGGTTGACTTTCCTCTGGCTCAGATGGTCAACATGACCTTCAGATGGTCCAGATGACCTTCAGATGTGTGTGTGATTAGCGCGTTAATATTTAACTGAGGTGAGGTTGCGGTCTGTGGTTGGATAGATAGTCGTCATATCGCTGTTACGTTCTAACCCCACAATGTTTCACACTAGTGTTCTTGGCACTGTACTTCAGGCTGCAATAAAAAGAGTTTTGTGCTAAAATCAAGGAAATATATCATATCAGCATCATCAGCCACAAAGAAAAGGGAAATATGAAGCCAGGGTGTGCTCAGCTGGATGAAGCCATTCATAAGGCACCATACATAGGTTTAGATGAGTCCACTGATGTGTCTGACGATGCTCAGCTGTTAGTTTATGTAAGGTTCTTCAACGAGGTGAAGAAAGAAAATAACATTTATTTATTATTAGAGCACATATAGTCATTAGAATCCCTCTGGTTCAATAAATATTGTTATATTATTACATTTATTTGAATTTATTTGATTTAACTACATAGTGGCAGCTTATGGATGTTGATACGATTACTAGGCTACTTCAATATACAGTATATGTAAGGGTCAGCGTTTTCGTTTTTTACTGATTTTCACCAAAAAATACCCGCAATTTTAAAAGGAGTTAAAAGTTGTTCCTGTTCGTGTGAGATGATTCATCTCCGGGTATTTTTCAGTGAAAATTGGTAAAAACGATGATGTAACAGTGCCCTCTTGTGGCGAGGCGTGCTGGATGGCTCGGAACAAGCTTCCGGAGATAGTGGCGAAGCGGAGAGAAAACGCAAACAAGCTGCTGATTACGCAGCAGATCAGATTCACTTGAAGTGGTTAAAAACAACACTGAAACAACTGAAGTTTGCGCTGCTTGAACGAAAGAAGTTTCGAGAGCTCATTTACACAAAGAAGTTTCGAGGGCTCATTTACACGAAGAAGTTTCGAGAGCTCATTTACACGAAGAAGTTTCGAGAGCTCATTTACACAAAGAAGTTTCGAGGGCTCATTTACACGAAGAAGTTTCGAGAGCTCATTTACACGAAGAAGTTTCGAGAGCTCATTTACACAAAGAAGTTTCGAGAGCTCATTTACATAAAGAAGTTTCGAGAGCTCATTTACATAAAGAAGTTTCGAGAGCTCATTTACATGAAGAAGTTTCGAGAGCTCATTTACACGAAGAAGTTTCGAGAGCTCATTTACACAAAGAAGTTTCGAGAGCTCATTTACACGAAGAAGTTTCGAGAGCTCATTTACACGAAGAAGTTAAGAGAGCTCATTTACATAAAGAAGTTTCGAGGGCTAATTTACATAAAGAAGTTTCGAGAGCTCATTTACACTAAGAAGTTTCGAGAGCTCATTTACACGAAGAAGTTTCGAGAGCTCATTTACACGAAGAAGTTTCGAGAGCTAATTTACACAAAGAAGTTTCGAGAGCAAATTTACATAAAGAAGTTTCGATGGCTCATTTACACGAAGAAGTTTCGAGAGCTAATTTACACGAAGAAGTTTCGAGAGCTAATTTACATAAAGAAGTTTCGATGGCTCATTTACACGAAGAAGTTTCGAGAGCTCATTTACACGAAGAAGTTTCGAGATCTCATTTAACATATAG
>PIJE02006365.1:0-2500 GCA_002895965.2 Coryphaenoides rupestris
AATACGTATAAGAGAGAGAGAGAGAGAGAGAGAGAGAGAGAGAGAGAGAGAGAGAGAGAGAGAGAGAGAGAGAGAGAGAGAGAGAGAGAGAGAGAGAGAGAGAGAGAGAGAGAGAGAGAGAGAGAGAGAGAGAGAGGTAGAGAGAGAGAGGTAGAGAGAGAGAGAGAGAGAGAAGAAGGTAGAGAGAGGGAAGAGAGAGAGAGGTGAGAGAGAGAGAGAGAGGGAGAGAGAGAGAGAGAGAAGAGAGAGAGAGAGAGAGAGAGAGAGAGAGAGAGAGAGAGAGAGAGAGAGAGAACAAGATTGAGAGAGTTCACATGGATGGGATTGACGCGGGACTGTGGCTCGCGTGGCTTTGTGGGCGTTGTTTGCGTCTAATGACCCGAAGACACGTCCCGTCACCATGTACTGTACACACCGGGCAAGTGGGTACAGCGGGTACAGCGACGACCCGAAAGGGAACCACTTAGAACCGCTGAGGAAGACGATTGGAACTCACAAATCACGCGCACTTTTGAACGCATCGACAAAATTCGATTTCGGCGTCAAAACACGTCCGAAAGTTAATCTTTTATCATTTGAATTGATTGGACAAACACAAACAAACAAACAAACAAACAAACAAACAAACAAACAAACAAACAAACAAACAAACAAACAAACAAACCGACGTGAACACAGGTCGTACGTTAAAGTATGTAAATGTATGTAAAACCCCGTTAATCACAACCAACAGCGGAGCCCCGTGGCGGCTGCCATGGCAACGGTGAACCGCTAAGCCGCGGGGGCTAATTCAACAGACAACAGACACGCGCGTCTTCCCGTCGTCGGGATCGATCGGATCCCTTCCCTCCGTTAATCCGGCCGTTTTACTTACAGACCCGTGAAACCACGATCCGCTCGCCGGAAACAACGGAACCCAACCGGCCGCCGAGATTTAGTACGGCCGAGGACGCAACGGGACCGACCGACTGGACCAGGACCGACTGGACCGGGACCGACTGGACGAGGTCCGTCGGACGGTTCGGCGGTTTTGTCATCGTCGTCGTCACACAAAATGTCACTTAATGTACGTTTTTTTTCCAAAGTCACGGGAGATCCCCGGTGCTGAACTTATAATAATAATAATGAGAATAAAGTTATGATCATAAAAGTTTGGAAGATAAAAAGCCGGGTTGGTTGTAGACCGGAGCATCAAAGAGCCGTCCAATTAGGGAGCAAACAATTGTCGAGATTGACAGCGAGCAACGGCGGCGTCGTTAACTAGCAAAGAAACAACCTCAAACACCCCGGACGGGAAGAGAGTGTGTGTGTGTGTGTGTGTGTGTGTGTGTGTGTGTGTGTGTGTGTGTGTGTGTGTGTGTGTGTGTGTGTGTGTGTGTGTAATATTTGTGGTAAAAATTTGACAAAACAAACATGACGACAACGATGAAACAAGTGTCAGAATCAAAAGGTTTATGTTCAGTATCCTGGGCCCACACTGACATCAGAATACTGTTTTCATATTTTGGTTTCAAAAAAACACCCGAACATTTGAAAATCAGTGCCCATCTATCCACAATCTTCTTTCGTCTCTTTTATTCTATTAAATTAGTATTTCGTATTTTGTCAATTAGCGACTCGTTAGTGACTGACTTTAGACGCACGTCGTTAAGGAGCAGGAGCAGGTAATCGGTAAAATAAGAATAATGAAGCAAACTGTCTCGACGCTCGGTTCGAACCCTTCCGCGGCACACTTGAATGGCGTCGCCTTTCCTTTCCCAACACGTCTTGAGAAAGGAACTCTTGAGAGAGACGCCGCCGCGATAGGGCCCCCGAAAATGTGTTCCTAACCTTGGAGAACTTGGAGCGGCCGTACTGATTATGAAGCCGTGGCTTTCTTCCGCGACCTTTCACCCCGACAGCACTCTCACGTTGTTGAGCGGGCATTTATCGAAAAGGAAAAGGGAGAAACGACTGTGAACTCGACCTCCCAGTCGCTCCCAGTCCGCTGGGTCGACTGGTGGCACCCCCGGGGGATACGACGAGAACAGTGAAACCGCGCCGCAGAGCAAAATGTCGATGGTTCAAGTTGTCGGTGTCACGGTGTGTGGGGCAGGAGGACCCAAACGCAAAGACTCAGGACTCGGGGTTATGCAGAACAGAATGTTATTTATTACCGTGATACAGGCAGGCAGACAGGTGAGGGACAGACAGGCAGGCAGGTGAGGGACAGACAGGCAGGTAGATAGGCATACGGGTAGTCCAACGATTCACAATAACGACCAGTAATGTGGAAACCAACACATAACATTAACACTGGTCCGACCACAGTGAGTGGAAACCCGAGGGCTTTATACTGGGCGTGATGGTTAATTGCGGGCAGCCGTGAAAGTAGCGCAGGTGCCGCTAATCCTCCAGGGGCGGCACTGGCGCCCGGGAGCCCCGCTAATCCTCCAGGGGCGGCACTGGCGCCCGGGAGCCCCGCTAATCCTCCAGGGGCGGCACTGGCGCCCGGGAGCCC
>PIJE02006365.1:7500-10000 GCA_002895965.2 Coryphaenoides rupestris
TGCGCGTCTGTTTGTTTGGAGGGGGTAATTGGGTGTCACATGCCTCGCTAGGTCAGCGCGTGTCTCTCTCTCTCTGTCTCTCTCTCTCTGTCTCTCTCTCTCGCGCTCTGCCTCTGTCTCTCTCTCGCTCTGCCTCTGTATGTCTCTCTCTCTGTCTCTCTCTCGCTCTCCCCTGTATCTCTCTCTCTCTGTGTCTCTCTCTCTCTCTCTCTCTCTCTCTCTCTCTCTCTCTCTCCCTCGCTTGTCTCTTTGCTGCATGATCACGCTCACACCCACGCGTGTGAATTAGCGCCACCGCCTGACACCTCCAGAGCACCGCGGCCGACACCCACGCGTGTGAATTAGCGCCACCGCCTGACACCTCCAGAGCACCGCGGCCGACGCATCGCCGGCAAGGGGGGGGGTGGGGTGGGGACAATGCAGACGCGCAGCTGCAGCCTGCAGCGCTGCAGTCGGCCGACTTCGTCTTTATGTTCTGTTGACTACTCCGCAGGCTGGAAGTGGTATTTATGTGACCTTTGGAAGACGAACTTGTCTGTGTGCGTTTTTTGGCCGGACGGCGGGACGGATGACGGATGACGGATGATGGAGAAAGACACACGGCCACGCCCATTTATGCCCGTCGACGCATGCAAATGTGAAACACTGCGGCCTTTTGCCTTTTCTGTGTGTCATGTTAAATCATTTGTTAATAACTGTTTTATCTTTAAGATGTTAGTAGGTAGAACAGACCAAGTGTAAAAAGACGTATGCACTCATTCTAAACGTGGCCATTAGCTTGACGAAGTGATGCGTGCGGAGGCGTGACCATCAAACCAGTTCCTTTCCCTGTAGGCTAGAGATTGCTTGCGTTGGTCTGCTCCAGGACCTAGTTATGAGGGTCGTTAACCTCTGCCAAGGCTACGATACGCGTTAGATCATCCTATATACTATACTCGAACCTTGTACTGAGCCAGTGCCCCGCCTCCCAGAGGTATGGTGGGCAGCTCCGCCTCCCCTGCACAAACTAAGTATATACTACTTACGTGAATTTTAATGGATATGATATATAATAGGTTAAACCTGCAAATAAGGACAAGGAGGTACAACAGAGTCAAATTCATATTCGTATTTTCATTACCAATTCCTTATTTACTAACCAACTCGTCTTGAACTTGACTATCTCACTCTGACGCTATTGACCTCTATCAGACGCGACTACGTACGACACACGTCAGTGTCTCAACAAAACAACACGCTATATATGTTATTCAACACACATCTACTTCGCAGAGCAATGAGACATAAACGTCACACACACGCAGTCACACACACACACACGCAATCGCACACACACACACGCAATCACACACACACACACACACGCACACATAACACATAACACAACACATATAACAATCACAAATCTATCGGCTCAGCATGCTTTTTTTGCTTATAATTATATTACATCTGTATATATTAGATTAGTTTCAACGGTATTGTCATTGTCACAAGCTGCACTGTACACAGTACATTGCACAGGTACAATGCATTTTGGTACAGTCCGTTGTACTTAGTGTTAGTATCTCAACAAACCAACATAAAAGTGTGCAAAGTCTAAACAAAAGGGAAGGGAAAAGGCAGACATGGGAGCTCAGATGTAGATCCTACATGCATGGAGACATACAACCTTTAGTGGCCAGCAACGCACAATTGGTTAAGAATCTCTGAGTGCGCTGCAGGTTTGCAATCACAGGCCTCCTGACTTTATTGAGTTCTGAGGTTGAGTTATTTGCACTCGTGACATAGTGTTGTGCTTTCTAAAGCACAAGAGAGAGTCAGAGAGAGAGAGAGAGACACACAGACGAGAGAGAGAGACAGAGAGAGAGAGAGAGACAGACACACAGACAGAGAGACAGAGAGAGAGAGAGAGAGACAGAGACACAGACAGACAGAGACAGAGAGAGAGAGAGAGAGAGAGAGAGAGACAGAGACAGACAGAGAGAGAGACACAGACAGAGAGAGAGACAGACACACAGACACAGACAGAGAGAGAGACACAGACACACAGACAGAGAGACACAGACAGAGAGAGAGACACAGACACACAGACAGACACAGACAGAGAGAGACAGAGAGAGACAGAGAGAGAGAGACAGAGACAGACAGACAGAGAGACAGAGAGACAGAGAGAGAGAGACAGAGAGAGAGAGACAGAGACACACAGACAGGTAGGCAGAGAGACAGAGAGACAGATAGAGAGAGAGACAGAGAGACAGCAGAGAGAGAGAGAGGGGGCAAACAGATCAGTACAACCTGACGGTCTACTGACAGGAACCCCGCAGGAACGCTGACACCGGCACCCCTGGACCATCCGTCTTCATGGCGTATTGGAATCGCCATATTGTCAGAGTGAGGAGAGACTTAAGAGAGACAGAGACAGAGCAGAGAGAGAGAGAGAGAGAGAGAGAGAGAGAGACAGAGACAGAGAGAGAGAGAGAGAGAGAGAGAGAGAGAGAGA
>PIJE02006365.1:12500-15438 GCA_002895965.2 Coryphaenoides rupestris
GGGGGGGCGTCCGGGTTGTAAATGTTTACGTCTCGTATTTATCCTCAGAATATATAAATATATTTTGCTGTACGTGAAGCTTGTATCCAGAGATAGCAGTCAAAGACGAGGTTATTAGAATTGTATTGACGTTGTACTTGTTGTACTGTTGTTATTGCAGTAATATATATATATATATATATATAGTATATATATATATATATATATACTGTATATATTACAGATCTACTATGTCGCGGATACGACCATTTGTTGGAAGACAAGAGAATATCAGAAGGGAAGATTATGCGCTGGTTTACTGGAAGTAAGGAATAGAAAGAGAAGATATGTGTGGCAAACGTTCTACCAGTAATTCCATTAAGCATTAAGTCGTGGTGACCAGTGGCTGACCGGTGTTTGGTGTAATTTAGAAAATCCGCTGCCCCGGTGCTAAGCTATTTGCGCTAACGGGTTCCCCAATTACGAGTGGAAAGTCGTGTGGGAGTTTGTGAGGAAAATAATCTCTATCTGTGCCCACAAGTTGTCGGGTTTTTTTTTTTCTTCCGCCGCCTAATTGAAAATCTAAATTGGCTCTCTCAGCGAAATGCCTCCAAACAAACAGACGCGCAAAATCCAAAATGTGACTTCCCCGTAATTAATTTGTTTTGCTCGGTTTAATTGTATTAGTCGGCGACAATTTTGTGTTTCCGCTGCGAGGGACCGCGGTGGAAATAATCAACGTTCGCCGGATGTCGAAATCATCCGTCAAAGGTGTCGAGGCTAAACCGTTTAGTCTGGCTGTCTGTCGGAGATATCGTTTTGTAGGTCACGTATTCTCAGGTAATTATCATCATCGCCCAGTGACTCGCTGGGTCTCATCCCCACTGTGGTAACAGTGGGGATGAGTCTCCGACAGACAAAGCAAATCCACGACCATTGGGGCAACCATTGTCTCCCAGCACTGCTGGGAGACAATGGTTGCCCCAATGGTCGTGGATTGCGTTTGTCTGTCGGAAGGTCTTTGGTTTCGGACCCCCGATGTCCACAGTCTGTAGGCGTCCTGGAAACAAAATAATAATCCACCAGCCAGCCGGACGGCCTTCAAGGTTCAATGGATTAAAATCGATGCGAGCGGAACTCTCCGTCCGTCGGCGGATGACTCATTTTAGCCAAAAAATTAAGCGAGCGACGACACAATGGAGCCGGCGAGTTGGCCAATTAACCGCCGGTTACCTTCGGAACCGTCCGGAACCTTCGGGGGGGACTCCGACGTCCGTGAGCGACGAAGCCGCGAGCGTTGACTGTATTCTCCCTGACGTTGCTTTCCTTGGTTTTTAGCGACAACAACCTCGTCTTTATTATTTGTGTTCGGTTTCAGTCGTGTTTGCTCGACGTCTCTCTTCAATCCTCGTATTTTTCCAAGCACACACACACACACACACACACACACACACACGCTCGCTCTCTTCGCGACGTTAATCGTCCGCGTTCTGAGCCCCTCGTCATAATCCTCATCATCGCTGTATCTCATAAAAAAAACAACCCGTGATTAAGTCCGTATATAAGACATCACAGAGACATCGTTTCATGAGGAGGAAGACGTAACGCGACGGATGAAGACACGTTGATGAGACGTTGTGAGCAAAAGTGCCGCCGATGACCGTTAACACCGTGACTGACGACCGGGGGTACGAGGAGCGGCCGGTGCGGCCGTTAAAAGCGTCGCGGCGAGGGCCACTTTGATGCACCTCTTGTAACAGCGAGTCCCAGTTAAGCGTTGAGGTGATGTTCTGTACAACTGATGGACAACGTTCGTGTTATTATTGGGAAGTGATCTCGCAAAAGGAAGGAAACGTCAAAAAAACTGAGCACGAGTCTTGCCCTCGTCTTGCCTTCCGGAATGGCTGGTTTAAGTGTGTGTTGTGTGTGTGTGTGTGTGTGTGTGTGTGTGTGTGTGTATCATGGTGTGTGTGTGTGTGTGTATGGTGATGTGTGTATCATGTGTGTGTGTGTGTATGGTGTGTGTGTATCCGTGTGTGTGTGTTGTGTGTGTGTGTGTGTGTGTGTGTGTGTGTGTGTGTGTGTGTGTGTGTGTATGGTGTGTGTGTATGTGTGTGTGTGTGTGTGTGTGTGTGTGTGTGTGTGTGTGTGTGTGTGTGTGTGTGTGTGTGTGTGTGTGTGTGTAGTGTGTGTGTGTGTATGTGTGTGTGTATGTGTGTGTGTGTGTGTGTATGTGTGTGTGTGTGTGTGTGTGTGTGTATGTGTGTGTGTGTGTGTGTGTGTGTGTGTGTGTGTGTGTGTATGTGTGTGTGTGTGTGTGTGTGTGTGTGTGTGTGTGGTGTGTGTGTGTGTATGGTGTGTGTGTGTGTGTATCATGTGTGTGTGTGTGTGGTGGGTGGGAGGTGAAGGTGGAGGTGGAGGCGTGTCTGACGGAGCTGCCAGCGCGGAGATGAGGTGCATTACCCCCACCCTCCCCTCCCCTCCCCTTCCCTCCGTCCATCCGTGGCTGCAGCCTCAGCACCCATCCCAGGGATTAGACCTGCTGGGTGCCAGGGATGTGGGTGATGGAGGAGGAGGAGGAGGTGGATGGAGGGATGGTGGCGAGGGAGAGAGAGATAAGGAGAGAGAGAGAGAGAGAGAGAGGGAAAGAGAGAGAGAGAGAGAGGGAGAGAGGGAGAAAGGGAGAAAGGGAGAGTGATCCAGGGATCATTGTGGGAAGTCTCTGGTCAAACATGAGGCTGGAATTGCAAACCGCCGACGATCGAGGTCTTGTTATATCACACACACACTTACACACTTACACACACACACACCTTACACACCACACACACACTTACACACACACACTTACACACACACACACACACACACACTTACACACACACACACACACACACACACACACACACACACACACACACACACACACACTTGCGCTCTCAAGGTCACTTCTCTCGGA
>PIJE02006366.1:0-7500 GCA_002895965.2 Coryphaenoides rupestris
TTCCTGATTCAAAGTACATTTCTTTTGCTATTCTGTATTATATTATTAGGAACTGCGTTCCAATATGGTTTACATGCGTACCAGTCCACCGGCAACAAGACATCAACACAACACAAACAAGCTAATTAATGAGCATGATGCTGTGTATCTGTGTGTGTGTGTGTGTGTGTGTGTGTGTGTTGTGTGTGTGTGTGTGATTACGGAAGCAATTCGCTCGGAACAGAAAGCGGGGGGCGGGGGGGGGGGGGGGGGGTGGGTAAGGGGGAGGGGCAAAATGTTGGCGAGGGCCCCTGGGAGCATAAGGATGGCAGTCAGAAGAAGGCTATTTTTTTTTAAATGACAGAATAATATGTTATGGATCATTTGAGCTTCTCCCCCCCCCCCCCCCTCTCTCTCTCTTCCCTTTTATATCTTTTATTTCTTTATTTTTTTCTGTGTTGTTTGTTTTTCTGTTGTTCTTACTTCTCTTACTCTGACTCTAGTATATCCCGCACACCCACACACACACACCACCACACACACACACACCACACACACACACACCACACCACACCACACCCCATCCCATCTCATCTCTGAGGCTAAGCACCGGTGTTTGTGTGTGTGTCTGTGTTTTGGTGTTGTGTGTGTGTTTCTGTGTTGTGGTGTTTGGTGTGTGTGTGTGTGTGTGTCGTGTGGTTGTGTGTGTGTGTGGTGTGTGAAGGGTATTGAGCAGTTGGAGCTTTAAGGTGGGGGTGGGGTGGAGGGGGGCTAGGGCCTAGCTAGGAGCCTAACCCAGCAGTGCTACTGTGTGTGAGATACTGCTGTGTTCGTTTGTTCAGGTTACTCCCCCCCCCCCCCCCCACCCTCCCATTCACCCTGGGTGGGGGGGGGAGGAGGTCTTAGCCACAAGGCCATGTGTGTATGTGAGAGAGACTGCGTGTGTGTCGGCTATGCAGGAAGATTTTGTGGTTTGTGTGTTGTGTGTTTGAGTTTCATTGTAAGTGTGTGTGTATGTTTGTGGTGTGTGGTGTGTGTGTGTGTGTGTTTTCAGGGTCTTTCTCTGCTTGTGTGTGTGTAGTGTGTGTGTGTGTGTGTGTGTGTGTGTGTGTTGTTTTCAGCGGTGTCTTTCTCTGCTTTTTTGTGTGTGTGTGTGTGTGGTGTGTGTGGGATAAAAAAAAAGGTCGCTTTAGGTTATTGTAACCTGACCTTTTCAACAGAGGATGAACCACCACACACACACACACACAACACCACACACACACCCACACACACACACCGTACGCCTCAATAAAACACACACAATGCTAATTGTAATACAATAAAAATAATAAAAAGTACGGAGAATGCGTTCTTTTTGTGGACGGGGTTATGTTCTGTGCTTTATGTCTGCAACCTTCACTTCGCTTGCGCCGCTGGCGCGGTTCCAATAGTCGTCTTCTTCGCTTCTCGGGAACGTTCCTCCGGGAGTGAAATGATCCCGGAAATATCTAACTTGCCGTCCCAGCCACGATAAGAGGTTGTTCGAATTCCGGGAAAATGCTATGGAAAGTCGCTTCAATGCTTCCTTTTTCTTTATCGCCTTTAGCATATAGGGGGACCCTGGCGATCCTTGGGGAAAGGAGAGGAGAGGAGAGTGAGGAGGATGAGATAATTTGCCTCCCACAATTCCTTGGGGCGGCGACAGTGAAGCGACTTAATCACATGGCACGCGAACATCCAACACACACACACGCACGACACAACACACGCACAATCATATTACTGGTACTATGCACACCACACTTGCATTCAGCCACATGCACCACACACCACAAACACATATTAAATACACACCACACACACGCACACACCACACATCCATCAACACACAACACACATACATGCGCACACACACACACACACACACACACACACACACACGCACACATTTATACTGTGACATGCCAACATACACTTGCATTCAGGCCAACATGCACACACACACCACACATACACACAACACACCACACATACATGCACACACACTTGCATTCAGCACACATGACACACAAATAACACTACAAAACACATGTTATATTACACACACACACACACACAAACATATATTAATACACCAACCGGCACACACACACACACACACACACACCACACACACACACACACATTTATACACACACACAACACACACACCACATATGATATACACACACACACATTATCCTTCTGCCTCTGCCTTTTGCCTGAAGCTAAATCAGAAAGCCTAATCCTGGTGATTTGTGAGCGCGATGTCAGAGTGTTGTATCGACGGTTAATACAGATTGAGTAAATATACCGTGATTACCTGGAGAGGCCGGGGTCAGCAGAGAGAGAGAGGGTGTGTGTAGGGGGAGTGTGGGGGCGGGGGGGGGGGAGTGTGTGGTCGGGAGAGATGGGGAGGTTGTGGTGGGAGAGAGAGTAGCGGGGAAAGGACAGAGAAAATGTTCGGTGGTAGGGGCTAGTGAGGATTGGTTCGAGAGAGGAGTAGGGGGAATGCGAGGACACAGTGGGAATGGAGCAAGGGAGATGGGGGAGATGAGAGAGTAAGAGAGAGAGAGGGAGAGTAGGGAGATGTGAGAGAGAGATGGGGAGAGAGAGAGATGAGAGAGAGATGAGTGGAGAGAGGGAGATGGGGAGATGAGAGATGGGGGAGAGAGAGAGAGAAGAGCAGAGAAATCAGAGAGTTGAATAAGAGAAAGAAGATTCAAAGAGAGTCAGAAGTAACTTAGATGGATATGAAGGTTGACACAGATTTTAGGGTTGTGGAAATGTTCCCTCTCTGACCTTTGCCCGGAGAGAAGAGAGAGAGAAGATGAGGAGAGGAAGAGATGAGAGACGATGAGAGAGAGAAGAGAGAGAGAAGTAAAAAGAAATAAGACAGAGAGAGAGATGAATGTAGAGAGAGGAGAGAGAGAAGAGACGAGATGAGAGAGAGGAGTGCTGACGTGGGCTTCCAATGTTTGTTCTGTCTGCTGGTCAAGTCAACACCTCTCCTCAGGTCCCTGGCCGCCTGGCCACCGGCGAGGTAAACTGATGACTGAGCTGTAATTTTCACCTGTTTGCTTAAAGCAGTCTGTCAGCTCCTATTAGAGGAGACCGCCGGGCGGATGCTACGAGGCCTCAATTAAGTATGTATAAAGTGTGTGTGTGTGTGGTGATAGCTTGTAGTGTGTGTGTTGTGTTGGTGTTGTGTGTGTTAGCATTTGTTGTTTTTGTCCGAGGTGTGTGTTGTGTGGGTGCGTTGACGCTTTAGTGTGTGTGTGTTCTGTCTGTGTGTTTGTGTGGTGTGTGTGTGTGTGTGTTGCGTGTTCAGCGCCTACTTGTGGTGGTGTTGTTTTGACGCTGGAGTGTGTGTGTGTGTATATGTCGGAGTGTGTGTTGTGTGTGTGTGTGGTGTGCTATTGATAGTTAGTGTGTGTGTAGTGTGTGTGTGTGTTTTCTTGAGTGTGCATGCGTGGGATATACAGCATGTTATGAGTTTCAGTGTATAGCGTTGTTGCTGTGTGTGTGTGTGTGGTGTGTGTATAGTCGAGTAGTTGCGTGAATGATATGGAAATATGTGTGTTGTGCTTTGTTTGTGGTGGAGTGTTTTGTTTGTGTTGTCAATTGTGTGTGTTGTGTGGGCGATGTACATTAGTATGAATGTGGTGCATATAATTTATACAATGTTCAAGTGGAAGATGTTTGTTGAGTGTGCATGTGGTGTCAGATCTGTGTTATGCAGTGCTGTGTGTGTGTGTGTGTGTACGTTGAAGTGTTGTGTGGGATATCTCCATGTATGTGTATGAGTGTGTGTGTGTGTGTCGTGATCCTTTCCTGAGATATCTCTGCGTCCTCTCAGTGGTTTTTCTCCGCGTTGAGGCTAATAAAATGTCTACTAGAATGATTAAGCAATACGGTTTACAAACCTCAGCTACCTTAAAACTTGCTCCATCTTATCACTATCGAGGCTTCCTAGCAGCATGGCCGTTGTGTGTGTGTGTGTGTGATGTGTGCACGCTCGGTCATGTGTGTGTGCGCTGGAATTGAGAAAAACGTAGAATCATCACAACAATTTCCGTAATTATCACAGATCAATGGAAGTTCCCCGCAGCACGGGGTTTACAAAATATTCGTCTAATTTCAGAAATCCCCGAAACCCGATGCGTTATCGCACCGATCTCGGAATCTCGACGGACTTTTGGGAAAAAGGCCGCGAAACCAATCTACCAATATTTATTTGTGTGTGTGTGTGTTAACAGGAATATTTTACATTATCTTTTTTTTTTTGTCCACCGGTTACGTCCTTTGTGATGTGATGGGCAAGGACCCAAAAAGGCATCCGTGAGACCCAGGAGCCATTAGCTGTGAGGCTAAATTCAAGACTCAAGATTCGAGATTCGAGATTCTTTATTGCCAAGAACTCCCTGTAAAAACTTTTCTTCTTCTCTTCCGCCATCTTTATCTTAATGGGTCCGTCCGCCATGTTTCCTCCCGAGAGGAGAGGGAGATGTTGCAGGGTTACGTCTGCGGCGTCATCCCTGAAGCGCTCGCCGGCCAAATTGTGTTGAGAGAAAGAAAGCCAGCGTTTCAGTCACGATGACACCATTGCCCCCCCGCCGCCCCCCCGCCCCCCCCCTGGTGTGTGAACTCACTCTGGACTCGCCCCTGGTTCTTCCACACACACACACACACACACATTTGGTTTGTATTAGTCTTGTTCAAGCGGACTGCACTTGGATGGCTGGAGACCGCCGTCATCGTAAGAGACGCTCGCGGCCGTGAGACGCTGGGAGACGATAACATTATCTGGACAGCTTTCTGAAATAACCCTGCGCCCCGATTATGTGTGTGTACGTGTGTGTGTGTGTGTGTGTGTGTGTGTGTACGTGTGTGTGTGTGTGTGTGTGTGTGTGTGTGTGTGTGTGTGTGTGTGTGTGTGTGTGTGTGTGTGTGTGTGTGTGTGGGTTTACATGTTCCCCAGTTCCGACCACTTAAGTGTCTAACCTCGTAGTGCTCCTGTGAAAAGGACATCTCTCTCTCTCTCTCTCTCTCTCTCTCTCTCTCTCTCTCACCCCTCTCCCTCTCTCCTTCCCTACCTCCCTCTATCTTTCCCTCTCTCTCTTTCTCTCTCTCCCTCTTCCCTCTCCCTCTTTCCTCCCTACCTCTCTCTCTATCCTTCCCAACCCCCTCTCTCTCTCTCTCTCTCTCTCTCTCTCTCTCTCTCTCTCTCTCTCTCTCTCTCTCCTTCCCTGCCTCGCTCTCCCTCCCTCCCTCGCTCCCTCTTTCCCTGCATCTCTCTCTCCCTCTCCGTCTATACCTGCCCCCCCTCCACACACACACACACACACACACACCTGGGCCCCGTTGCGATGCTTTCCAGCGGGCCGAAAGGCTCCCTGCCGACACGTCACCTGCCACCCCCCACCCCCCCACCCCTCCCTCCCTCCCTCCTCACCCCTTCCTCACCCCCCCGCCCCCCGCCTGCCTGCCTGCCTGCCTGCCTGCCCTTCTGACGGGGCTGTTCGCTTAATGTCAAGCCATTTTTGTGCATTCAGCGGAGAGAAAAGGTTAAGATGGTGTGTGTGTGTGTGTGTGTGTGTGTGTGTGTGTGTTTGTGTGTGTGTGTGTGTGTGTGTGCGCGAAAGCTTCACAAGGCTGACACACACACACACACACACACACACAGCAGCCTGGCAGGCCCAGCTGCTGCTAGCTGACCAGGCGTGTTTGCCAGTAGGTCATTGTGTAAATTTGATCCAATTAGCTTTTTTTTTCCACCCCCCCCCCCCCCCCCTTTTTCTCCGTTCCTTTTCCCTTTTTTCAGTTCGAGTCCGACGCGAGATCGGCGCCGCTCATCGTGCCAGATCATCGCCGGACGCGGCCATTTTCGCCCGAGGGTGGCGGGGGCCGAGCCGAGTCCGCGAGGCTGCGGTCCCCGAGGCGACGGTTCGGGACTGCTAACAACAGTGGGAGTTCACTGACGCGTGTGTGTGTGTGTGTGTGTGTGTGTGTGTGTGTCTGGGAGCTGTTGGGGGATGGATGTTTAACATCGGGGCCGACGCTGTCCTCTGCGCCGTCGGCACCCGAACCTGATAGGGACCGAGCGGCCCCCCATTAGACGACAAATTGGCGCGATGGCTTTTGAGCAGATTCAGCAAGTTTAATGTTTCTATGGATTTTTTTTTTTTAAATGTATTTGTGTTGTTGTCGGGGGGGCAGGGTTGTTGTTGTCGTCCGCATTTTATATTTGCTGGGGATTCATATTTCAGGCAAATGGGGACAGAAACTAAACCGACAGCTAAAACCTCAACCTATAGGTTTGCCAATGTGTCTCCTTGAACACTGGAGAATTATCAAAATTAACTATTTATATGACGTCCATTCACTTCAATAATGCATTATAAACATACTTATCGTGTATTAGAGTACACCGCTCTGCTTATAGCTCCGTATTATTACCATTCATAAATATGAATTGTGATTTCGAACAATCGTCATGAAACATAATCAATGATTTCATCATGACTCGAGGTCAAGGACCATAATTGCTTCATAATTGCCGGTATAATTACCCGGCGCTATGAGTGCGGATTACAACGTGTGACGCTCATGATGCATTATTGATCAGGGGGGGCGTGGTCGGGAAAAATCACAACGACCAAAAATCACGTGAATAATTAACGGTAAGAAATCCTCCAATAAGGAATCAGAGGCGGGAGAGGTTTAACAGGAGCACGGGCTGAGCGTGCGAAACAAACAAAGCCATGAATAGCATATTGGTTACCGAGGGGAGAGACGGATGAATAATTCATTCACGCGTTGCCCTTCCCGTCGGATTTTAGCCGCGGATAATCACAACTTTTCCCTCCTTTTTTTTCTGTTCGTCTCTCGGCCGGAGAAAGTCGTCTTTGTAACGTTAACCTTCCTTTACGAACACAAAGAGCTCTCCTGGAACCACAGGAACCCTTTTATTTGAGGTCAGGTCGGAAATCGAAGAGATATTAAACGAGGTAAAATGAGTACTTCTCTCTCTCTCTCTCTCTCTCTCTCTCTCTCTCTCTCTCTCTCTCTCTCTCTCTGTCTCTCTCTCTCTCTCTCTGTCTCTCTCTCTCTCTGTCTCTCTCTCTCTCTCTCTCTCTCTCTCTCTCTCTGTCCTCTCTTTCTCTCTCTCTCTCTCTCTCTCTCTCTCTCTCTCTCTCTCTCTCTCTCTCTCTCTCTCTCTCTCTCTCTCTCTCTCTCTCTCTCTCTTGATCTCTCCAACCAACATCATTCTCGAAACTTCCCACCTCCGTGCGGCTCCAAAAAAAAACACAAGTGTGTGTTTATCTACTCCGGCTTACGGGGGGGGGGGGGGGGGCGGGGGGGAGTGGGGGGGGGTTTTGAGGCCAACTCCACTTTGTCCGACCGGTATCTCACCCCGCTCGCTCGCCCGCTCGCCGCTGTGTGTCCTTAACAACCACCTTGATTCAATCCCCAGCATGGCCGCCTACACACACACAC
>PIJE02006366.1:12500-15437 GCA_002895965.2 Coryphaenoides rupestris
AAGGTTGGGTGCACGACATTGTGTGGGTTTCTGGACAATGTTTGTTTTGTGTTGTTAGTCGATTACCAATCATAAGTATACCTACATTTGCATAAATCAAGCATATTGTATTGTATCCACTCCCATGTTGATAAAAACATTCAAAACTTGGATAATGTCTAGGTTAGGCTACATTTTGAACGGATAAAAAATGTGCGTTGAAAGGATGTGTGGTTCATGAAATTGTGTTGACACGTTGTAGCTCAAACTCTCATAGGACACTGAAAAAAGATGCGAGATGCTCTCTGGTGATCCCCGTGCCAGACGAAGTTCAACTTCACTTCGGAAATCATATCACGACAGCAACCAGCCGCCCCATTGACCCACGAGCTGCTCCCTGCCTCGGCCACGGCCGCACCGACTGTCCAAGGTGCAGTGGTTCACCAGATGGCCGCAACACCTGTGGCTCGTTCTCTCCCTTAGACAGCAGACAGGCATTGAAACAAGATGTGTTGCTGGCAGGGCAGATTAAGGTGCAGTGTTCAGATGGGACAATGTGTGTTCTCTGTAGGCCTCATGGCTGACAGACAGCGTGCGGTGTTAATAGATAACAGAGCAACACAGAACGGCACATAACAGAGGGACGCCCCCCTGGGACTGCCGGAATTAGGATCTCCTGTGAACTCCCTCACCACAATTAGCCTTGGGTAAACCCAGACGTGTGCACAGAGTGTGGGTGAAGTGACTCAAGGGGGAGACAACCAGGCGACAGCGAGACACAAGACGAGCTCCGAGACACTCTGCTTTATGTGAACACCCGCCTGTTCCTGTATCCGCGCCCCTCTCTCCCTCCCCCTCCCTCCCTTCCTCCCCTCTCCTCTCCCTCCCTTTCTCCTCTTCCCTCTTCCCCTCTTCCCCCTCCTCCCCCAGGTGCTCCTGAAGAACATGTCCACGGTGTGCATCCCGGCGGTGATGGACCCGCTGGCGTTCGAGGGCGTGCTGAGCTGTGCGTACCGCGCCGGCCGGCCGCGCGCCGGCCGGGCGGCGCCCGCCGGCCCGGGCCGCCCCCCCACCTAGAAGTAGCCGAATAATCAACCAAAAAAAAAAAAAAGTAAATAAGACAGGGAGGGGCGTGGGGGGGGGCTACAGGCGTCGGACTCTGGAGGTGAGTAGTCTCCTGTCGGCCACTGATCTAAGGCACCGCGGGGGGGGTAGCGCCGGTGGGGGGAGGAGGGGGCTGGGGGCGGGGGTGTTGGTCCTCAGATCACAGAGTCCGCATTCTCCTTATAGCTCGCTGGCGGTGAAGGGCATCTGGGCAGCACGTGACCCCCCCGGCCCAGCAGTAGGGGGTCCGAGAGAGTGAGAGAGAGAGAGAGAGAGAGAGAGAGAGAGAGAGAGAGAGAGAGAGAGAGAGATGGAGGGAAAGAGAGAGAGGAGGATGGAGGGAGAGAGAGAGAGAGAGAGAGAGAGAGAGAGAGAGAGAGAGAAGAGAGAGTAGAGGAGAGGAAGAAGAGCAGAGATGGAAGGGAAAGAGAGAAGAGTGAGACGAGAGAGAGAGAGGAGAAGACAGAGAGAGAGAGAGAGAGCGAGAGAGAGATGGAGGAAAGAGAGAGAGAAGATGGGAGAGGAGAGAGAAGAGAGAGAGAGAGAGCATGGCGGAAGAGATGAGATGGAGGGAAGAGAGAGGAGGAGGGAACGAGAGAGAGAGAGAGAAGAGAGAGCCAGAGAGAGAGTATGGAGGAAAGAGAGAAAGAGAGAATGGAGTGGGGAATGATTGGCAGGGGAAGATATGAAGGAGGGAGGGAGGGGGGAAGAGGAGAGAGAGTTTAGGACAGAGAAGAGAGGCCAGCACGACATCGGAGGGGAAGAGAGAGAGAGAGGAGCGAGAGATGAGAACGCGGAGAAGGTAGAGAGAGAGAGAGAGAGAGACGAGAGAGAGAAAGAGAAGAGAGAGAAGAGAGAGAAGAGAGAGAGAGAGAGAGATAGAGAAGAGAAGAGAGAGAGAGCAGAGGAGAGAGAGAGAGGGAGAGAGAAGAGAGAGAGAGAGAGACCAGAGAGAGCGAGAATGGGGGAAAGAAGAGGGAGAAAGAGGGGGGGGGGGGGGGAGGAGAGGAGAGGGAGTTGGGGGTGGTGGGGGCTGGGGGCTGTGGTCTTTGGTGGTGTCATTAAACCCCCCCTGCTGGTCTTGCTTAACAGGGGGTCCCAAAGTCACGCAGGTCAGCAAAAAAAAGCCACCAATCTATATATATGTGCGACTATATCCCAACCTACAATGTCTACTATGGCGTATCAGCTTGGCGGAAACCTTTCATATGTTGTGTGTGTGGTTGTTGGTGTGTGTGTGTGTGTGTGGTGTGTGTGTGTGTGGTGTGTGGTTTGGCACACACACACACACACACACACACACAGCACGGCCAAAAAACTGAAGCTTTTAGGCGGCCATTTTGTTATTTTTTTCTGCATTTTCTTTTGGAACTCGACGTTCCCCTCGTTTCTTTAGTGCTTAGCGTCCCTTGGAGCCCTTAATGTATTAAAAGCCCGGGCCCTTTGTTCGCCCTCGTCTGTATAAAAGGGATGAAAAAGGAAGACCGGAGGAAGAGGAAGAGAGCTCTCAGAGGAAGAAGAAGAAGAACTACTTGAGGGAGATGATGACTAAAGGGGGGGAGGGCGGAGGCAGGAGGAGGAGGCAACAAGAGATTGTTAGAGAACTGATGAAGATACCTTTCTCTTCGTCCATCGTTGGATTGTTCGACAGACAAAACGAGGGTGAAAAGAGGGTGGCAGGCGGGCGGGAGGTCGATCCGTTTGTTCCCGTGTTCATATTTGTTTGACAAGGACCGCACAACAACACACACACATCATGCATGCATGCAGACACACAACACTGGACACAACACACACATTTGTTATTTCAAAGCGCAAACACCACACACTCTCTCACATACCACACCACTGACA
>PIJE02006368.1:0-10000 GCA_002895965.2 Coryphaenoides rupestris
ATAGAGAGCTCCCGACAGCGGCTCCTTGTGATCCGCGGGGCGGCGGCAGTGTGACCGGGCTGAACGCTCAAACCGAGCCTTTGTGTCCGGGAGGCAGAGGAATTAGGCAGGAGGTCCTTGAAAACCACTAGAGACACACGGCAACAGCAACAACAACAACAACAACAACCACCACCACCACCCTCCTCGCTCTATCCTCTCTCCGAATGGCAACTCGATGCCTTCCCGACAGCCCTAACGACGGCTTCCAGGCGGGATCTGCTCAGCGAGGAGACCGCCGGACAGCCGAGAGGTTCGTCGTCCGAGAAGGCGGCCATTACTGACACGCAAAAACACACACAAAGCATCGCGCCGCTCGCGTACAAGACGGGAGGACTCGCGCGAGAGGAGGTCCCACCGCTCCGGGCCGCAGGCAAACACAACGTCCATTTTTTGGAGAAACAGCGAGAAACCGTCGCTGTAACATTCCCAGAATTGCCCGAGTTTAGGACATTCTGTACTGGTCGTTCAGCGCTTTGACCTTGGCCACCACTGAATGGTAAACATTGTGTTGGGTGTTTTGGAGAGGTTGGTTTGTGACCTCTGAGGGCACACACACACACACACACACACACACACACACACACACACACACACCCACTGTCTTCATTGACCCCCGACCCCAGTAGCCACACACACAGTCACACACAGTCACACACACACACAGTCACACACACACACACACACACACACACACACACACACACACACACACACACACACACACACACACACACACACCCACTGTCTTCATTGACCCCCGACCCCAGTAGCCACACACACAGTCACACACAGTCACACACACACACACACACACACACACACACACACACACACACACACACACACACACACACACACACACACACACAGGATGAATGGGCATTACATCGTCACTCAGCCCGAGCGTTAACACGGTGGCGCTTCAGTGCTCCCGTTTAAGCGGCTAAAGTTAGCGACGAGCGGGGAGCAAAGGGCGACATCGTTCGGCCGGTGGCCCCGAGTCCGGCCATTCAGGGTGACACGCGGGTGGGGGCGTGACCCCTAAGTGACTAAGAGGTCAGAGGTCAGTGGCGGTAGCTTTCTATCAGAAGGAATGAATGCTGGGAGGCTGGCCGGACACGATAAAGAGCTTTGTCGTCTTTGTCAGCGGGCGGAACAGAATCAAGGCTCTGAAACCGAGCAAGGTGGTCGACTTTAAAGTTTATTATAACAGGACTCTATGTCAAAGTAGTGAGCCATACATCACACCAAGCGTCTGATAAATGCCCTCAATGTAAACGTAATGTAATTTCTTTCCCAGTTTATACTGTGTTCTCAATCTTGATGTACGTTCAGGTCTCGCTTGAAAACGAGATTCTATCTCAATGGGATTCACCTTCAGTAAATATATAAAGATCTTAGACGGCTAACTCCTATGTATGGCCGTACATAGGAGAGGCAACGCACGGTGGTGATTGAACCAGATGCTCTTCTGAACATGACACAGGCGTGATGGACGGCCATCTTGGCGTGATGGACGGCCATCTTGCCGTGACGCGGGCCTCTTTTGAAGAGCCTTCCGCCCCCCCCCGGAGGCGTCCCCGCTTACGCTCAGAACTTCAGAAGTCCCAACTGACCCGCTTGATGGATTTTTCGCGAGGGCCCGCTAATATCCCCAGACGTCAAGCTTCGGGTCCCGAGCTCAGCAACAATCACGTCGACATCTTTACGGCCGCCGACCTCCGACCCGGACGCGGCGTATGACGTATCTTTGGGGGTCCGTCGAGGGAGATGAACGTGCGGAAACGCGTCGCCCTTTTGAACGAGCCGAGCCGCTCGCTCCGTTTACCCTGCCGCCCCCCCCCCCCCCACCCCCCCACCCCCCGCTCGTTCTGCTGCGTACGGCGAAGCGCTGACATCGCCATGGTGACAGCTGATGGAAATATGAGAGAGAGAGAGAGAGAGAGAGAGAGAGAGAGGTGAGTGCACCTTCAGCTGACCCCTCTGACCCCTTTCTGTTAATCAGACAAAGTGCCTGCAGGGGAGAGCGAGGGAGAGGGGGGGGAGACAGGCGGGGGAGAGCGTCACTCCTTACGTCACTCCCACCTTCGAGGCCTCTTTTCCCCTTTTGTCTGTCGTGCGGGACGCTCAAATATTTGACTCGTTTGACTCGCGGGAGCACACCGTGATCGACCGGTGGGAGCGGGACTGACTTTTGATCGGCAGGACCAATCAAATCCCCCTCCGCCGGCAGGGGATGACAAATTGAACAAGGACGGGGAAGTAGATTTGGAGGGACGAGGAGACAGAAGACGAAAGAGGACCACTGGCCGAGCCCGAAGGGTTCAGAGGAGGAGAGGAGGAGAGGAGGAGGAGGAGGAGGAGGATGCCGTCTGCCCGAGTCTGACTCTCAATTATTTCTCCGAGCTCTCACTGGAACATGCGGAGGCAGCTCGGCGGGAAGGTCCGCATCGGGCCAAGCCGGCGGCGCGCCCACGCGGTCGACTTCGTACCCCACGCCTTAGATACCTGACATACTTGTGTGCATAGCGGAGTGTGTGTTGCGTTAGAACGACTCTTCCCGCGTCAAATACCTCTTTTGTTCTTATTTGAACGTTGAACATTGAATCTTTTTTTACAACCTTTACTCTACTTTACATTCGGTCGCACGATCGCACGACCAGAGAGAGAGAGACCACGGCGGCGGTAGATTCCGCGTGAACGCTTTACTTATCGCCCTTAACTTCCTCAGCGATTTGTGGGAATACTTCTTTGTGCACGTTGTAAAAAAAAATGTGTCGCAACTGACAACTACTTATTGGCCAATCTCCTGCCTCCTCCCTCGACCAGTTTACAACCACCTTCATGTTTCAAACCCGGGCCTCGTCTTTCTCCTGCGGTCTCTGGAACCCCGGGGAACCGTAAGGAGAACCATTTCACTCCCATCTTCCACATGAATCTCAAATTCCCCCCCAAAAATTAACTCTGACAAGTCTAAACGGGGGGCGCGAGAGCCGCCAGCATTCCGGTATCTGACCTCTGAGGTTCTCTCGTGTAGTTTATGTTTGTGTAGAAATATTTATGTTGAGCGTAATACCCCCCCCGACCACCCCCCCCCCCCCCCCCCCCCCGCCACGCCCCTCCCGCCGTTAAACGTTGGCTCTGAGATTCCTCTTCTAAGGCCATAAGGTTACCGGGACGTGAGATTCCAGGAGAATCCTAATGGGTAGATAACCGCCTCTGGATGACATGTGTTTCGACGCTCGGGGCGACACGTGAGAATCTGGGTCAGGGAGTTGTTTGTTTTTTTGTGACATCACAAGTGGGGAGCGTCCGCCCAGATGTACTGCTGTAGAATGGAGGGAGAGATCAGCCTGCCTACGTAGGCGAGGTACGTTGATCTACGGCGCGTATCGTCCGTCCGTCCGTCCGTCCGGGTGGACTCAGTCGTTCGGCGCGCTGGTGTCATTCCAGGGTCGCTTTTTTGAAAGGGCTTCTGACGGCTGACGGCTCGTCGTCGTCACGCCGGCTGGGAAAACCGTTGTCCTTTAAATAGAAGCGTTCCCGGCCCTGACCTCGCTTGCTTGTCCGTCAGCGCTCAGCGTAATGAGTAACGAGTACGTGAGCGATGATGGCGCGGAACAGTTGGACGTTTCCTGTGATTCCCTTCTGATCCATCGCATGGGAGTGTTGTGTTGAGTGTTTACACCCGCATGCCGTGTTGTGTTGAATTTACTTTTTTCGCAATTCCAGAGAGGAAGGAGGAGAAGAGAAGAGAGGGAGGAGAGGGAGGAGAGGGGAGAGGAGAAGAGAGGAGGAGAGAGGGGAGAGGGAAGGGAGAGAGAGGAGAGGGGAGGAGAGAGAGGAGAGGGAAGAGGAGGAAAGAGAGAGGAAGAGGAGAAGGAGGAGGAGGAGAGAGAGAAGAGAAGAGAGAGAGAGAGGAAGGAGAGGAAGAGAGGAGAAGAGAAGAGAGAAAGAATAGAAGGAGAAAGAGAAGAGGAAGAGAGAAGGAGAAAGAGAAAGAAGGAGAAAGAGGAATGAGAAAGAAGGATAAGACAACGAAAGCATCAAACTAAACACGCTTTCTATTGAACAATCAAGTCATGAGTCAGGGAATTTACTTTTATGATTTTTTGGTTTGGTTCTTGTCCAAAGGATGAAAGGCTTACTGTCTGGCATCCACACAAAGCCAGCACTTTCACATACTGTATGGATCAACGTATTAAAGGTCATGAAATACGCCAATCGATGCACACAGAATATCAGGGGGTTAGTAATCCAAACCTCTTGGCTCGGATCAGGGATGAGTACATCCAAGATGGCTTCCGCTAAACGCACGGGAAATGAAGTGCCGATGAAGGGTAAACAAACACAGCCTGGCGGGAGATCGCGCGGACCCCCGCGGGACCCCCGTGGGACCCCCGCGGGACCGCCGTGGGACCCCCGCGGGACCGCCGTGGGACCCCCATGGGACCCCTGCGGGACCCCCGCGGGACCGGTGGAAAACGATTGGCTGGGTGGGTTCAGTGTGATCAGGGTATTCACATACGCAGACACAGTGGTGGAAAGTAACTAAGTACATTTACTCGAGTACTTAACTACATACGTATCTCAGGGTACTTGTACTTTACTTGAGTATTTATCCCCCTCAGTCTCAGAGGCAAATATTGGAGCTTTAGTTACCAGTTCCTTTGCGAATTATAAAATTAACAATACAAAGTAGAATCCATAAATTAATTATGATATTATTATTATTATAAAAATAATACAAAAAACCTCTCTACAAACACACACACACACACACACACACACACACACACACACACACACACACACACACACACACACACACCACACACACACACACAAACACACACACACACACACACACACACCCCAGTAAGCTCTGGTCACCCCCTGGAGTGGCGGGTTCTCACTGCCTGTGGAGGGGCTTATACCCCGTCACCGCAGGGGGTCGGCCCCCCCGAGCGCCACCATCGCTTCGTCCCCGCCGACCCAAGAACGTCCTGAGGAGATCAGGCCGCTGTAATGCCGTTCCATTGCGGCTGATATCCTGAGTTATTTGTACACGGTACGTCTTGACCGGGTTCTCCATCGTTCCGCGGGCTCCGGGCTCCGGGCTCCGGGTTCGAAACCCAGCGTCTGTGTCCCTTTAACCGGGTGCAAGCGAGCACTTGGTCGACCCACATGCAGTACATGCCGCAAAGTCGAGTCGTACCACTTTGATGAAAAGGAATGAAAATTCTGGGAGATTCGAATGAACGAAAGAAATTGGCAGTAGTAGAGAGAGAGCAGACAAAAACCCGATGAAAGATGAGAGAGCGAGCGAGAGGGTGATAGACAGGGAGAGAGAGAGAGAGAGAGAGAGAGAGGTAGAGAGAGAGAGAGAGAGAGAGAGAGAGAGAGGGGTGTTCTTCTAAGCTTGAGAGAACCCATTGAGGGGGGAGAGTGTGACGAAGAGGGAAAGTGAGAAAGGTGTTGAAAGAACGGCGAGGGCTAGAGAAGCAAAGTCAACAAGCCGACCCTGAACGGGGTCGAGTCATCGGGTTTAACACAACATTCCTTCCTCCGCGCTGCAGAACAAGCTTCCCTGTGAGCTCTACCCGAGGCAGCGGGAACAAGGAGCCTCCACAGCGCCGTGAGCAGCGGCTCGATGTTTAAAAGGCCTCCGCCCCTCGATCGGGGACACCTGCGGAAGGTACTGTATGGTCCCCGCGTACGGTATGCCTCTCATCTGTAACAACTCCAGAGGTGGACGGTATGGGCCTCAGGAAGCCTATAGATCTGAAACAACTTGAGAAGGTATGGGCCTCAGGAAGCCTATAGATCTGTAACAACTCCAGAAGTGGACGGTATGGGCCTCAGGAAGCCTATAGATCTGAAACAACTCCAGAAGTGGACGGTATGGGCCTCAGGAAGCCTATAGATCTGAAACAACTCCAGAAGTGGACGGTATGGGCCTCAGGAAGCCTATAGATCTGAAACAACTCCAGAAGTGGACGGTATGGGCCTCAGGAAGCCTATAGATCTGAAACAACTCCAGAAGGTACGGTATGGGCCTCAGGAAGCCTATAGATCTGTAACAACTCCAGAAGTGGACGGTATGGGCCTCAGGAAGCCTATAGATCTGAAACAACTCCAGAAGGTATGGGCCTCAGGAAGCCTATAGATCTGAAACAACTCCAGAAGGTACAGTGTGTGCCTCAGGAAGCCTATAGATCTGAAACAACTCCAGAAGGTACGGGCCTCCAATAGTCCCTAGATCTGTAACAAGCTGGTAGCCGCCAGGTGGGGTCAGGCCAGCAGGTATCCAGTCATGATCACAGCTAGAAGATAGTGGAGACAACATGGCGGTGAGATGGAGGTAAGCAGGGAACACACAAGCATCCTCAGACCCTCGTACCCGTCGGCAGCTCGGGTAGTCTGGTGCCAACGGTGTTGATTTAGCTGTAATGAGAGCTGAGGGGCATCCATCTACGTATCTCTTCCTCTCGTCCTCTCACCCTCTCTCCTCTCTCCATCTATCTCTCGACCTCCCTCCCTCCCTCTCTCTCTCCTCTCTCTCTCTCTCTCTCTCTCTCTCTCTCTCTCTCTCCCTCTCTGCTCCTATTGCTCTCTCCTCTCTCCTCTCGTCCTCTCTCTCTCTTCTCTTCTCCTCTCCCTCCTGTCACTCCCTCTCTCTCTCCTCTCTCTCTCTCTCTCTCTCTCTCTCTCTCTCTCTCTCTCTCTCCCCATCCCTGTCTGCTTTTGTTCTCTCTCGTTCTCTCGTTCTCTCTCTCTCTCTCTCGCTCTCTCTCTCTCCCCATCCCTGTCTGCTTTTGTTCTCTCTCGTTCTCTCGTTCTCTCTCTCTCTCTCTCTCTCTCTCTCTCTCTCTCTCTCTCTCTCTCTCTCTCTCTCTCTCTCTCTGTCTCTGTCTCTCTCTCCTCTCTCTTCTCTCTCCTCTCTCTCTCTCTCTCTCTCTCTCTCTCTCTCTCTCTCTCTCTCTCTCCCTCCCTCTCTTCTTCTCTTCTCTCCTCTCTCTCTCCCTCCTGTCTCTTCTCTTCTCTCTCTCTCTCTCCCTCTCCCCCCCTCTCCCTCTCTCTCACACACACACACACACACACACACACACACACCCACGTTTGGTTTGTGTTTGTCTGTCAATCGGAGCCTCTTTATTAAACACAGACGCAGAGTGAGGCCTTTTAATGACATTATGAAGACGTGTCAGAGCAGCACAGGAAGAGATGACTCACTGAGCACGACCACACACACACACACACACACACACACACACACACACACACACACACACACACACACACACACACACACACACACACACACACACACACACACACACACACACACACACACACACACACACACACACACACACACACACACACACAGAGACACACACACACACACACACACACACACACACACACACACACACACACACACACACACACACACACACACACACACACACACACACACACACACACACACACACACACACACACACACACACACACACACACACACACACACACACACACACACACTACACACACACACACACACACACACACACACACACACACAGACAACACCCACAGACACACACACACAACTAGCAACAACTAGAATCATCCAAGATGTCCAAAATACTGCTTGTACACAACATGGAGAATGGTCTTGCAAGGGACATGCAGTCATACTGTATATTGTGAGGCAATTCATGCTCTCTCTCTCTCTCTCTCTCTCTCTCTCTGTCTCTCTGTCTCTCTCTCACACACACACACATACACACATACATGCATACCATTTGCATTTTGTAGGTCAATCACTGCATGGAACGTGTCCTCAATGAAACGCATAAGGGATGAATTGTAAATGGACCAAAAAAAATCATGACTTTCATCAATAAATCATATTGTGGGGGCGCAGGACAGTGTCGTGGCTGGAATCCCAGCCAAAGGGTTGTGGGCTCCAAACCCCAATGTCGACACTCTGCCGCCGGGCCCGTGAGCAAGATGCCTGACCCCAGTGCCAGCTCTTCAGTGAGCCTCTGCACACACAGGCCTCCGTCTGTCGGACTGAAACACCGACTGTACCTCTGGAGTGCCGTCCGCTCGCCGGGAAGAACGTGAAAACAACGGCGCAGCGTATTTGAGCGCCGGTGTGTTTCCCGCAAGCCCCTCGTGAAATATGCACCAGCGGCTATATATATATATATATATATATATATATAGACGCACGAACGGCGAGGCTGACTGCAGCGCTGACTACAGCGGCGGGATCTCGCGCGCCCCTCATCCGAGCTGACCGAGCCGTGCAGCGTTCACACCACGGCATCGCGGAATGAGGACACCTCCGTGGAAAAAGGGTAGATAAGATGGAGAGATCGAGAAAATGAACACCTCCCACTAGCCAATGGGTGGATAGACTCACGGTGCAAAAAAACTCAGGGTTACGTATGAAAACCACTGCTTGTTTGGTCGACCTCTCCACTCCGGCGAGTAAAAGGTCTAAAATTTGCGGCAAAATCTGCTGCCAAGAACATAAAAACTGTTGTCGTTTGATGTGTTGTTTTTACGGCCGTAACCTTATAATCCCCCAAGAAAGGCTCAGGAAGACTCAAGGATGAGACAATAATTGCTAGCAGATCGTGCAGCATAGCGAGGCCACCGTGTGTGTTTAGTGTACCACAGCCCCTTAAAGCACCAGGAGGGTTTAAAAACAGACCTATCAGGTAAGGAGGCACAATGCAGAATTAAAACCTTCGCATGTGTTTAAACCAGACCTCTCAGGCAAGGATGCACAACCTTAAAACAGTCGGACGTGTTTAAAACAGTCCTCTCAGGCAAGGATGCACAACCTTAAAACAGTCGGACGTGTTTAAAACAGTCCTCTCAGGCAAGGATGCACAACCTTAAAACAGTCGGACGTGTTTAAAACAGTCCTCTCAGGCAAGGATGCACAACCTTAAAACAGTCGGACGTGTTTAAAACAGTCCTCTCAGGTACGGCTGCACAACCTTAAAACAGTCGGATGTGTTTAAACCAGATCTCTATAAGAGGTAAGGATGCACAACCTTAAAACAGTCGGATGTGTTTAAAACAGTCCTCTCAGGCAAGGATGCACAACCTTAAAACAGTCGGACGTGTTTAAAACAGTCCTCTCAGGCAAGGATGCACAACCTTAAAACAGTCGGATGTGTTTAAACAGTCCTGGTACGGCTGCACAACCTCCAAACACGAGGGCGTTTTTTAAAACCAGACACCCGACCTATGAGAGGTAAGGATGCCACCGGAACACCCTTTGAGGTGTTTTTGCTCGGTGCTGGTTTGTGGGGCGTCTCAAGAAGTGCACAGGGAAGTCCTTAAGCGGGAAGTCTTTTCTTTTTCCTCACAATCGGGAACAAAGGCATTCTTTAATTTCGGCCCCACTTGGGAGGACGGCACTTTGTTGATGCTAATTTACTACAAGGTTGCCAACTGCAGTGTTATTCAAAGGGCTCCTTAGTGATGTCACGATGCGCCGGTTCCCTTTTGACTTCCTCTTTTGGCAGCGCTGAGGCGTGAAATGGCTCCCCGGCGCTTCAGGGGCCCCCCTGCCGAGTCCTGGAAAGGGCCCCCACAATAGAGGCAGGACATCGGTTGTGGGTTTAGCCCGCGGCGGAGGGGAAGGCGGCGGTGGGCCGGGGGGCCGAGGCTCCTCATACAGCCTCACCGAGGCCACGTGGCCGGGGGCTCACGGACAAGAATGCGCTCGTTGGTAAATCGAGTTTTATGATTCGTAGTTTTTCCTTTGTGTATATTTTTCATCATTGCGTTTTTTATTTGTATTTGTGTTATTTGAATGTGTTGTTTAATTGTACGTTTAATTGTCATTTATCTGACATTCGTCAATGATTTATTTGACACATTTTGCCATTTTTTATATGTAATATAAAATGTAATTATGTAT
>PIJE02006369.1:3014-15434 GCA_002895965.2 Coryphaenoides rupestris
CACACACACACACACACACACAAAAAAAATTAGACAGCAGGACAGCTCTGAAACTGTGTTTACTTGAGATGCGTCAAGACATGGCAGGGTCAGCGTCAAATAGGAACAAGGCTCTTGAGTCACATGTCAGGAGGCGGGTACCTGTGTAGCGCTCATCCGTTCCGAACCAGGACCGGTAGAGCAGCAGCAGCTCCAGCCAGAAGACGTGATAGACGATGAAGAGCAGCAGCATCAGGACCAGAGTCACACTCAGACCACAACCCAGCTCTAGAGAGGGTAGGTAGGCTGCTCAGGTAGAGAGACAGGTAGACACACAGGTAGAGAGACAGGTAGACACACAGGTAGAGAGACAGGTAGACACACAGGTAGAGAGACAGGTAGACACACAGGTAGAGAGACAGGTAGACACACAGGTAGAGAGACAGGTAGACACACAGGTAGAGAGACAGGTAGACACACAGGTAGAGAGACAGGTAGACACACAGGTAGAGAGACAGGTAGACACACAGGTAGAGAGACAGGTAGACACAGGTAGAGAGACAGGTAGACACACAGGTAGACGCACAGGTAGAGAGACAGGTACAGGTAGACACACAGGTAGAGAGACAGGTAGACACACAGGTAGAGAGACAGGTAGACACACAGGTACAGGTAGACACACAGGTAGAGAGACAGGTAGACACACAGGTAGAGAGACAGGTAGACACACAGGTAGAGAGACAGGTAGACACACAGGTAGAGAGACAGGTAGACACACAGGTAGAGAGACAGGTAGACACACAGGTAGAGAGACAGGTAGACACACAGGTACAGGTAGACACACAGGTAGAGAGACAGGTAGAGAGACACAGGTAAGGAGAGAGCCAGGTGCAGCAGGTTAGCTCTGAGTGAAGATGGAGCAGTGTTTCCATGGTGATATATCCTCACCCTCCAGGTGGAGGTGGGCCCTCTGGGTGAAGTTGCCCTTGATGTTCTGGGCGGAGCAGTTGAACTCCCTCCTCAGGTCCTCCTTCTGTACCTCCTTCACCACCAGTCCTCTCTCCACCATCAAATCTCCATCTTTCTTCTTCACAAACCTAAACAACACACAGCCTGCTACTGGTTCTACTGGGAGCTGCCCAGTACAACCACAGTCTGCTACTGGTTCTACTGGGAGCTGGTCCAGTACAACCACAGTCTGCGACTGGTTCTACTGGGAGTTGCCCAGTACAACCAGTCTGCTACTGGTTCTACTGGCACTCACTTGTCAGTCTGGGAGTAGCGGGTGTCAGTCTGTGGCTCCAGGCTCCTCCCGTCTACGGTCCACCAGATGGCCCAGGAACCTTCCTCCAGGTACGGGAACGAGGCCTTGCACTGCAGCGTCACCTCCGCCCCTGCACACATACCAGGAAGCCTCACCTCCACCCTACAGCCTCACCTCCACCCCTGCACACATACCAGGCAGCCTCACCTCCACCCCTGTACACATACCAGGCAGCCTCACCTCCACCCTACAGCCTCACCTCCACCCCTGCACACATACCAGGCAGCCTCACCTCCACCCTACACACAGGCTGAGCCTCACCTTAACTAGTACTACCAGCAGGACTGGGTGAGTTCATACCAGCAGGACTGGGTGAGTTCATCTAACCTAGTTAACTAGTACTACCAGCAGGACTGGGTGAGTTCATCTAACCTGGTTAACTAGTACTACCAGCAGGACTGGGTGAGTTCATCTAACCTGGTTAACTAGTACTACCAGCAGGACTGGGTGAGTTCATCTAACCTAGTTAACTAGTACTACCAGCAGGACTGGGTGAGTTCATCTAACCTGGTTAACTAGTACTACCAGCAGGACTGGGTGAGTTCATCTAACCTGGTTAACTAGTACTACCAGCAGGACTGGGTGAGTTCATCTAACCTGGTTAACTAGTACTACCAGCAGGACTGGGTGAGTTCATCTAACCTGGTTAACTAGTACTACCAGCAGGACTGGGTGAGTTCATCTAACCTGGTTAACTAGTACTACCAGCAGGACTGGGTGAGTTCATCTAACCTAGTTAACTAGTACTACCAGCAGGACTGGGTGAGTTCATCTAACCTGGTTAACTAGTACTACCAGCAGGACTGGGTGAGTTCATCTAACCTAGTTAACTAGTCCTACAAGCACAGACCAGTAGTATGAGACTAGTAGCACTAGAACAGACCTGTAGTAGTACCAGGAGTAGGAGGTAAGGGCAGCTTTGATATGACATTAAATACGTTTACATGGACCAGGGGCTGGAGGTGAGGCTGCAGGGTGGAGGTGAGGCTGCAGGGTGGAGGTGAGGCTGCAGGGTGGAGGTGAGGCTGCAGGGTGGAGGTGAGGCTGCAGGGCGGAGGTGAGGCTGCAGGGCGGAGGTGAGGCTGCAGGGCGGAGGTGAGGCTGCAGGGCGGAGGCGAAGGCTGTAGGGTGGAGGTGGGGCTGCAGGGCGGAGGTGAGGGTGGAGGTGAGGCTGCAGGGTGGAGGTGAGGCTGCCTGGTATGTGTGCAGGGGTGGAGGTGAGGCTGTAGGGTGGAGGTGAGGCTGCCTGGTATGTGTGCAGGGGTGGAGGTGAGGCTGTAGGGTGGAGGTGAGGCTGCCTGGTATGTGTGCAGGGGTGGAGGTGAGGCTGTAGGGTGGAGGTGAGGCTGCCTGGTATGTGTACAGGGGTGGAGGTGAGCTGCAGGGTGGATCACCCACCTGGGAGAGATCACCCACCTGGGAGATCACCCACCTGGGAGATCACCCACCTGGGAGATCACCCACCTGGGAGAGATCACCCACCTGGGAGATCACCCACCTGGGAGAGATCACCCACCTGGGAGAGATCACCCACCTGGGAGAGATCACCCACCTGGGAGGTCACCCACCTGGGAGATCACCCACCTGGGAGGTCACCCACCTGGGAGATCACCCACCTGGGAGGTCACCCACCTGGGAGGTCACCCACCTGGGGGAGATCACCCACCTGGGAGATCACCCACCTTCTACTACTCTATTCTACTACTATACTGCTATACTACTACTACTACTATACTACTACTACTGCTGCTGCTACTACTACTACTACTATACTGCTATTCTACTACTACTATACTACTACTATACTGCTATTCTACTACTACTACTATACTACTATCTACTGCTAACTACTATATACTACACTACTTACTACTATACTCTACTACTACTACTATACTACTACTACTACTACTACTACTACTACTACTACTACTACTACTACTACTACTACTACTACTACTACTACTACTACTACTATACTACTACTACTACTACTACTACTACTACCTACTACTACTACTACTATACTACTACTACTATACTACTACTACTACTATACTACTACTACTACTACTACTATACTACTACTACTACTACTACTACTACTACTACTACTACTACTACTACTACTACTATACTACTATATCTACTATACTACTACTACTGCTATACTACTACTCACTGCTACTATACTACTACTATACTACTACTACTATACTACTACTACTACTATATACTACTACTATACTATACTGCTACTATACTACTACTAGCTACTACTACTACTACTACTGACTATACTACTACTACTTGGCTTGGTCTTCAGCCTCCAGTATTCTCCCCAAGATGCCAACCATTCTGATCCCAAACCAGGTCAGCGTCAGCGTGCGGCTGGGTGAGTTCATCTAACCTGGTTAACTAGTACTACCAGCAGGACTGGGTGAGTTCATCTAACCTGGTTAACTAGTACTACCAGCAGGACTGGGTGAGTTCATCTAACCTGGTTAACTAGTACTACCAGCAGGACTGGGTGAGTTCATCTAACCTGGTTAACTAGTACTACCAGCAGGACTGGGTGAGTTCATCTAACCTAGTTAACTAGTACTACCAGCAGGACTGGGTGAGTTCATCTAACCTGGTTAACTAGTACTACCAGCAGGACTGGGTGAGTTCATCTAACCTGGTTAACTAGTACTACCAGCAGGACTGGGTGAGTTCATCTAACCTGGTTAACTAGTACTACCAGCAGGACTGGGTGAGTTCATCTAACCTGGTTAACTAGTACTACCAGCAGGACTGGGTGAGTTCATCTAACCTGGTTAACTAGTACTACCAGCAGGACTGGGTGAGTTCATCTAACCTGGTTAACTAGTACTACCAGCAGGACTGGGTGAGTTCATCTAACCTGGTTAACTAGTACTACCAGCAGGACTGGGTGAGTTCATCTAACCTAGTTAACTAGTACTACCAGCAGGACTGGGTGAGTTCATCTAACCTGGTTAACTAGTACTACCAGCAGGACTGGGTGAGTTCATCTAACCTAGTTAACTAGTACTACCAGCAGGACTGGGTGAGTTCATCTAACCTGGTTAACTAGTACTACCAGCAGGACTGGGTGAGTTCATCTAACCTGGTTAACTAGTACTACCAGCAGGACTGGGTGAGTTCATCTAACCTGGTTAACTAGTACTACCAGCAGGACTGGGTGAGTTCATCTAACCTAGTTAACTAGTACTACCAGCAGGACTGGGTGAGTTCATCTAACCTGGTTAACTAGTACTACCAGCAGGACTGGGTGAGTTCATCTAACCTGGTTAACTAGTACTACCAGCAGGACTGGGTGAGTTCATCTAACCTGGTTAACTAGTACTACCAGCAGGACTGGGTGAGTTCATCTAACCTAGTTAACTAGTACTACCAGCAGGACTGGGTGAGTTCATCTAACCTAGTTAACTAGTACTACCAGCAGGACTGGGTGAGTTCATCTAACCTGGTTAACTAGTACTACCAGCAGGACTGGGTGAGTTCATCTAACCTGGTTAACTAGTACTACCAGCAGGACTGGGTGAGTTCATCTAACCTGGTTAACTAGTACTACCAGCAGGACTGGGTGAGTTCATCTAACCTGGTTAACTAGTACTACCAGCAGGACTGGGTGAGTTCATCTAACCTAGTTAACTAGTACTACCAGCAGGACTGGGTGAGTTCATCTAACCTGGTTAACTAGTACTACCAGCAGGACTGGGTGAGTTCATCTAACCTGGTTAACTAGTACTACCAGCAGGACTGGGTGAGTTCATCTAACCTGGTTAACTAGTACTACCAGCAGGACTGGGTGAGTTCATCTAACCTGGTTAACTAATACTACCAGCAGGACTGGGTGAGTTCATCTAACCTGGTTAACTAGTACTACCAGCAGGACTGGGTGAGTTCATCTAACCTGGTTAACTAGTACTACCAGCAGGACTGGGTGAGTTCATCTAACCTGGTTAACTAGTACTACCAGCAGGACTGGGTGAGTTCATCTAACCTAGTTAACTAGTACTACCAGCAGGACTGGGTGAGTTCATCTAACCTGGTTAACTAGTACTACCAGCAGGACTGGGTGAGTTCATCTAACCTGGTTAACTAGTACTACCAGCAGGACTGGGTGAGTTCATCTAACCTGGTTAACTAGTACTACCAGCAGGACTGGGTGAGTTCATCTAACCTGGTTAACTAGTACTACCAGCAGGACTGGGTGAGTTCATCTAACCTGGTTAACTAGTACTACCAGCAGGACTGGGTGAGTTCATCTAACCTGGTTAACTAGTACTACCAGCAGGACTGGGTGAGTTCATCTAACCTGGTTAACTAGTACTACCAGCAGGACTGGGTGAGTTCATCTAACCTAGTTAACTAGTCCTACAAGCACAGACCAGTAGTATGAGACTAGTAGCACTAGAACAGACCTGTAGTAGTACCAGGAGTAGGAGGTAAGGGCAGCTTTGATATGACATTAAATACGTTTACATGGACCAGGGGCTGGAGGTGAGGCTGCAGGGTGGAGGTGAGGCTGCAGGGTGGAGGTGAGGCTGCAGGGTGGAGGTGAGGCTGCAGGGTGGAGGTGAGGCTGCAGGGTGGAGGTGAGGCTGCAGGGCGGAGGTGAGGCTGCAGGGCGGAGGTGAGGCTGCAGGGCGGAGGTGAGGCTGCAGGGCGGAGGCGAAGGCTGTAGGGTGGAGGTGGGGCTGCAGGGCGGAGGTGAGGGTGGAGGTGAGGCTGCAGGGTGGAGGTGAGGCTGCCTGGTATGTGTGCAGGGTTGGAGGTGAGGCTGTAGGGTGGAGGTGAGGCTGTAGGGTGGAGGTGCAGGGGTGGAGGTGAAGCTGTAGGGTGGAGGTGAGGCTGCCTGGTATGTGTGCAGGGGCGGAGGTGAGGCTGTAGGGTGGAGGTGAGGCTGCCTGGTATGTGTGCAGGGGTGGAGGTGAGGCTGCATTGTAGGGTGTGAGGTGAGGCAGTTAACCAGGTTAGATGAACTCACCCAGTCCTGCTGGTAGTATTAGTTAACCAGGTTAGATGAACTCACCCAGTCCTGCTGGTAGTACTAGTTAACCAGGTTAGATGAACTCACCCAGTCCTGCTGGTAGTACTAGTTAACCAGGTTAGATGAACTCACCCAGTCCTGCTGGTAGTACTAGTTAACCAGGTTAGATGAACTCACCCAGTCCTGCTGGTAGTACTAGTTAACCAGGTTAGATGAACTCACCCAGTCCTGTTGGTAGTACTAGTTAACCAGGTTAGATGAACTCACCCAGCCGCACGCTGACGCTGACCTGGTTTGGGATCAGAATGGTTGGCATCTTGGGGAGAATACTGGAGGCTGAAGACCAAGCCAAGGTTAGTACTGCTACAGTCCTAGTAGTAGTAGTAGTATAGCAGTATAGTAGTAGTATAGCAGTATAGTAGTAGTATAGCATTATAGTAGTAGTATAGCATTATAGTAGTACAGTAGTAGTATAGTAATAGTATAGTAGTATAGCAGTGTAGTAGTAGTATAGCAGTATAGTAGTAGTATAGTAGCAGTAGTAGTATAGTAGTAGTAGTATAGTAGTACAGTAGTAGCAGCAGTATAGTAGTAGTAGTAGTAGAATAGCACTGTAGTAGTATAGTAGTAGCAGTGTAGTAGTAGTAGTAGAATAGCAGTGTAGTAGTATAGTCGTAGAATAGCAGTATAGTAGTAGTATAGTAGTAGTATAGTAGTATAGTAGTAGTAGTAGAATAGCAGTATAGTATTAGTAGTCGAATAGCAGTGTAGTAGTAGAATAGCAGTATAGTAGTAGTATAGCAGTATAGTAGTAGAATAGCAGTAGTAGTAGTAGTAGAATAGCAGTGTAGTAGTAGTGTAGTAGTAGTAGTAGAACAGCAGTGTAGTAGTATAGTAGTAGTAGAATAGCAGTATAGTAGTAGTATAGTAGTAGTAGTAGAATAGCAGTGTAGTAGTATAGTAGTAGTAGAATAGCAGTATAGTAGTAGTATAGTAGTAGTAGTAGAATAGCAGTGTAGTAGTATAGTAGTAGTAGAATAGCAGTATAGTAGTAGTAGTAGTAGCAGCAGCAGTAGTAGTAGTATAGTAGTAGTAGTAGTATAGCAGTATAGTAGTAGAATAGAGTAGTAGAAGGTGGGTGATCTCCCAGGTGGGTGATCTCCCAGGTGGGTGATCTCCCAGGTGGGTGATCTCCCAGGTGGGTGATCTCCCAGGTGGGTGATCTCCCATCAAACAAAGATTCAACTGAAGAATAATTGAATCACGCAGTTTTATGTGTGCATCTCGGGTTGTGTGGTGTATTTCTATATCACATTGTGTGTGTTTGCAGTGTGTGTGTGTGTGTGTGTGTTTGTGGGTGTGTGTGTGTGTGTGTGTGTGTGTGTGTGTGTGTGTGTGTGTGTGTGTGTGTGTGTGTGTGTGTGTGTGTGTGTGTGTGTGTGTGTGGTGTGTGTGTGTGTGTGTGTGTGTGTGTGTGGGGTTTGTGTGTGTGTGGGTGTGTGTGTGTGTGTGTGTGTGTGTGTGTGTGTGTGTGTGTGTGTGTGTGTGAGAATGTGGCAGATTGCAGGGTGGCTTGGTGTGATTTCTGAACAGTGCCATGAGTGTCAATTTAAACATTGCTTTGTCCCATTAAACAATCTGACATTAAACAAATTAATCATTTTCACTTCTACAACGTCATCAAAGATCAGGTCCTTCTACAACCGACATCAGTGTTCTGCAGACCTCAGACTTACCATGGCTCCAGGGACCCAGGAAGTTTCTTTTGCAATTTACCACACATCGGAAATAAATTGCTCAAACTCAATTCATGTTGCTATGATGTTATGCATAAATGTTCATCATGCAAATTCAAGACTGCTGCCCAACTATGGTTTGACATCTTGATAGGCAAAGCATGCTAGCCATAATAAAAACAATATAGGCCAAACTAGAAAAAAAACCAGGCCCAAATATAACAATATAAGCTAAACTACAAAAACACAGGCCCAAATATAACAATAGAAGCCAAATTACAAAAACACATGCCCAAATAAACCGATTATAGGCCAAACTACAAAAACACAGGCCCAAATATACCGATAAGATAAGATCTAATTTTATTAATCCTGAAGGATATAGGCCAAACTACAAAAGCACAGGCCAAAATAGAACAATGTAGGCCAAACACTACAATAACCCAAAATAGACCACTAAAATAGAACCATTTGACAGTATGAGAGCATTATTAACCCCACTCCCACCCTGGTCCACCTCTCTCCAGCAAGAGCCACCACTGTTTGAAATGGGGTGACGCCACAGGCAAAAAGTGTGTTCGACCTCAGTCGCCATCAGCAGCCACAGCATCAATAATCAGTGACATTACCGTGACCAGGATTACGCTTGGCTGACGGGGAGGGGGGGTCTCTCCCTGTGACCCTGAGAAGCTTATAGGTGGTCAATGCCGATCGATATGCTTGCTATGGTGGGGTGGGGGGAGCCACCTTTCGAGGAAAGGTGGCTCTCTGGTCTTGTTCTGCCATTCCCTTCGTTCAGGAGACGTTGGCGAACTTTGACCTCTGACCCGCATCCTTGGTCGACCGCTACCGCGCACCAGACAATGTCTCAAATTAGTTTATATCTCCACTTAATCATCCGTGCAATACGGCCGCGGCCTGTGTAGGTTTAAACTCTGTCCGTCTGCCCAGAGATGAGCTCTCACACAGGTCAATGGGGCCGCATCGGTTTTCACCCCAAGCTGTTTTATATCCAGAAGGGCATGTACCCCGTAATGAGCTCTGTAAAATGAGATCATTTGGTTAGCAGGATCCCTGCCGGGTACGCTCCCTGCAGCATGTGAAGGGCGTGTCACATTATGGAGACAAAGAGGAATTTACTTATACACCACTTAACCTGTACATATATAGCCTACATCAGCTAATATGGAGTGTGAGACTCCTGTGTGACACTTGGGTGCCTGGTAGAACAGCATGATGATTTTTAAGCTCTTGTTCACACTGGTCTTTCAGAGTTCACTATAAGACACTTTGGTTTATGTTCATGTTTAGTTATTTCTAAATAATACATTTTTGACTGCCATGAAAAAAATGAAATGAGGAAGCAAATCTGTTTTCATGAATTTATGAATGAATGAGGAAACTGAATTTCAGGAAACTGAATTGCAAACAAAAGTCTGGCTTGCAGGAATATTAATCAGATTCAACCAAAGATGTAAAATCATTGTTACCAGATTAGATTATTGCCAAATGATTTTTGCTTTGTTTTTATTTTATTATTTGTTTTAGCGTCATCTGTAATTTTTCTGCAGGCCTTATTGTAATGTATATATCTTGGCCATTAAAAAAAAGCATCAATGTCAACCCTACACTGCAAAAATGACACAGTGTACAGAAAGCATTGGCATTGAAACGAAGACATCGTTGCCCTGTCAATTCTTTACGATATAATCCAAAGTAGGCCAAGATTAGCGGCTGAATTTTAAAATCTAATATAATGTGTGATGCAGGAGAAGAAACCTCCGCGCCTTAAAAGGGGCGGGGCGGCCCGCCCATTATGCAAATTCAGAGGTTTACCCGGATCGACCGCTGCAGATACCCCGCGAGGCTCCGCCCTGCGTTTGATCATCTTATAACAGGATGTCTCAGTGGCGCGAAAAACGCACTGGTTACCTCCCTACGACCGGCTGCGTGAGATCTGTAGTGGCGGGAGTCGGAGTGTGTGTGTTTGGAGGGCTTGGTTATCTCCGTGGTTGTAAATCATCCGTCCGTCCTGTGCATGCGGGTAGGGACTGAGTCGTGCAGCTCTGCATCGCTTTGTTGTTTTATTATTATTATTATTATTATTATTATTATTATACATCTCCAGCTGTGAGGACTTGTCCTGGTTCCCCATTACGCATCGTGCTTTGTGGGTACAACCCACGCCGGTGAGTTGAGCGCTTCCTGTTGTTTTTTTTAACGCCTTTAACTCATTACAGTGAAACAAAGTTTTCGACCGGTGAGGAATGGATGATGTGTATGATGTGTGCCGACGCCGTAGATGGTTCAATGTACCAAACACATTCGGAGCTCACTTTTTAGTGTCGGGTCGAGTGGGGTAGTGTGCTGTTTGGAGAGGGCATGGGTAACAAAGGACATGTAAACGGTCCACTCTGAGGGCATTTTTCCTCCAAGTCCCTGAACTCTACTTCCGAGGGCTTTTTGTGTGTGGGAAGGGGTTACGGTAATATATGATGTCATGATACCATCGGCCTGGATAGTTGTTCCAACCAACCGCAGGGCGATCATCCGCAACATGCGATCAATTATGAATAGGGTCCGACCAGGCGCTGTTCTCTAGCGGGGGGGGGGGCTTTTACATTTGGACGACGTCTTCCAAAAGTCAATGCAAGGTCTGTTGACGCTAATCGCTTCTCATTTATGATTTACAGATGGTGTGCGGATTTAAAACACAAACTCCCTTTGAATTGTCGGACTACGTCTACAGGAATTAACGCCAGGTGGTGGTCTTTGCAAACTCACAGAGACTTTTGGAAAGATGGAGTTCGATTGTTTCCAACCGTACTTTTTCGAGGACTTCGACACCGAGGAGGACTTCTACAAGTCCACCGCCCCGAGCGAGGACATATGGAAGAAGTTCGAGCTGCTGCCCACCCCTCCCATGTCGCCCACCCACCGGACTCTGCACGGCGGCGGCGGCGGCGGCGTCACGCACGTCTCCCCCGGCGACCAGCTCAACTGGCTCGACCTTGTCCTGGGCCAGGACGACGAGTACGAGGGGCAGTTCATGCCGGACACCGAGGAGCTCTTTGGCAACCTCAGCTCCATCATCATCCAGGACTGCATGTGGAGCGGCTTCTCTGCCAGCAAGCAGCTGGATAAGGTCAACAACGAGCGTCTGTCCGCCATCCAGACCCACCGGGGACCACCCCCCGCGGCCCACGTCCCGGGGAGGGCCAGTAAAGCGCAGTGCGCCGCGCCCGATGCGTCACCGCTGGCCCCTGCCCTGGCGACGCACTGTGTTGACCCCGCGGCGGTGCTCACCATCCCCGCAAACAACTGCAGGAAACCGGCGTCGTCCGGCTCGGAGTCGCGATCGGATTCCTCTGGTAGGAAACACCCCACACCGAATTCAACCTTGACTATATATATCTATCTATATATATATTTCTTTTATTTTTTTTTTACATAGATATATCTTTTTAGTAAATATATATTGCCTATATTGTTATTCTATTAGACACTGCACATTTATTACTCCATTGTTTTTATTCTGATGTTATTTTTGAGCAACCTCTGGCACAATAATTTCCTTCAAGATGAACAAAGTTGTATCTTATTATGTGCACATCCTCATGTATGTGTGTTGGAGGACCCCTCTAGCCTCAACACGCCACCGCATGGGTGCAGTTGTGCTCGCTGCGTGTTATTATTAGAACGATAGTGCGGTAGAAGCAGGGCGGGGTGGAGGAGCCTCATGATTTATGGCGCTCCACACACAGCGACGCGCCGTGGGAGAAACTCTCAGGACTTCCCAAATTAGCTCCACCGCCCCCTGCTCAGTGGGTCCCCCTCCGCACACTGTTGACGATTGTTCACTGTACTGCATGACCCGTGTGTCTTTTATTTCTTTATTCTTGGTGACGTGGTGTGTGTGTGTCCATGGCCCAATTCACACACATCTTTAGATTTAGACAATTTGACATCGCTTGACACTACACTCGCTTTACATTACACACTACACTGACTATTGGCCCCTCAACACCACTCGCTGTACTGTTATTGTTGTTTAAGGTTTAATAATGTTTAATATTGGGGAATTGTGACGGCCGTTTGACCATTTTTCCTCTGTGCCGTCTCAGATGACGATGACGAGGAGGAGATCGACGTGGTCACCGTGGAGAGCAAGCAGAACCGCGGGCGTCTGGCGAGGACGCAAAAAGCGGAGACCATCACGGTCCGCGCCGACCCCTGTCCCAAGCGCTTCCACCTGTCCATCCACCGGCAGCAGCACAACTACGCCGCCCCCTCCCCCGACAGCGACCTGGAGCTGGACGACGACGAGGATGACGAGGACGACGATGATGAAGATGATGATG
>PIJE02006370.1:0-7500 GCA_002895965.2 Coryphaenoides rupestris
ACACACACACACACACACACACACACACACACACACACACACACACACACACACACACAAACGTGATGCGCAAGATGCATTCATTTCAAATGAAAGCAACATTTTTGTGTGTCTGCACTTTTTGACATAAGACAGATGGGAAGGAAGGAAGGGGGGAAGGAAGGAAGGAAGGGAGGGAGGGAGGGTCTAACCTGCCACACCCCCATGCCGCCCACAGGGGCGGAGAAGGGCTTCTTGAAGAGCCGGCACATCTTGTAGGCGTCCGAGCGGATCTCCGTCAGGTTGTTGAGGAGCAGCAGCACGGCGGTCAGCGGGTACACGCAGGAGAACATGCTGAGGTAGCCGAACTGCACCAGCAGCTCAATGTACTCCCCGAACAGGCCCTGCACACAGCCAGCAGGGGGGCACCCTTCCATCAGGTGGGGTCCACCATACAGACAGACCATCACACTTTCACAAAGCACACACCACAGACATACATGGAACCCAAATACATGGAAAACACTTTTACATTTTGCTTTACCTTCATTTTGTATTAAATGTTATGTGTAGGCCTATATAGGTGTGTGTGTGTGTATAAATTGTATTTATTCATATTTGTATTATTATTACATGATTCATATTTGTACTATTATCAGTGGTGTAGTAGTACTTGTACTGTACTACAAATTTGAGATACTTTACATGAGTATTTGTATTTTCTGCTACTCTTCATACTCTTCTACATCTCTACATATTGTACTTTTTACTCCATTTATCTGACAGCTTCAGTTCCAATATGGCTTTATTAGTCCTAGGAAATTCACAAGCTGCCCAGCAGTATGTAAATATCTTATCTTGCCTACATAATTTGTATATTTTAACTGTAAATTTGTAAATCCGTTAGTTTATTTCATAGGATAGACACAGGGGTCGTTCATAACACTTATCATGCATTTTATTATTCTGCTTTCCATATTGTTTTATTGTACTGTATTGCTATGTAACCTGGCACAAGAATTTCCTTCGGGATTAATAAAGTTATATTCTATTCTATTCTTCTATTCTATATAACTGTAATCCTTATCCAATACTTTTATTTTTGGTACTTTAATTATATTTTAATGCCAATACTTTTACTTTGAAGGAGTACTTCTCCAGTGGGGTAATTCTACTTTTACTTATGAGAAAAATCAGAGTACTTCTTCCACCACTGATTATTCTGAGGCATGGTGCACGCTCTGCAGCACACACCAAACTGTACTACAGTATTTATATGCTAATCCTCTCTTGTTTACTGCTGTAAACACGGCAATTCACATTTGTGGATGAAACGTCTGATTTTACCCAAAGTACGCATACGCCTGCACGCCTCACACACACACACACACACACACACGCCACCTCACACACACACACACACCACCTCACACACACACACACACACACACACACCCACAGGGAATTCAGGAAGGCTGCCTTGGTTTCTGAACTTGTCCTCCTGCGGGTCCTCCTTCTTCTCCGACCTCCGGGGGGCCCTGAAGAAGCGATCGACCAGGAAGGGCACCACCACCTCCGTCACCTGGTTCACCAGCTGGGTGATGATCAGCAGGGACGCCAACCGCTGCCAGGGGTAGAGAGAGAGTTCAGCATTTTGTAATAAATAAATAAATAAATAATAAATAGATCAATAAATAATAAGTAATAAATATATAAATGCAGTGGTGCTCAAATTTTTTTTTACTAATGTACCCAATTTTTACAGCCAAGTACACCTTTAAAGGGGTAATCTTGAAGATTTGTGTTTTTGTGCTCTTTGGCGACACCTATGGTGAACATTGTCATTGCAGGTCATGTCAGTCTACAACTGCACCACGTTTTAAATCTTATGCAGGAAAGGCGGCTCGCCACCCAGTCTGGAATATCAACAAATACTGGGAAGGACTTTCATCAGCGGACCATAGGCTCAGCCACCATTGTGTTAGCACTGATTGACTCGATAAATGACTTTACATGACATTTATTTACAGGAAAATCTTCGAGATTACCACTTTAAAGTTAAAATGATATGCTCTTATAGGAAGGATTTACCAAACGTTTTACTATTCAGATTTACTCAAGGGGGTATTCATTAATTTTTTAATCATTCATTCATTTAAGGTGGAATAATTTTACAATTGTTCATAACCAATATTAAAACATTTTGTTGTTCATGTTCCGAGTATCCCCTGCAATCCTTCAAAGTACCCCTAGGGGCAGACGTACCCCATTTGAGTAACACTGTAGTAATGTATGCATAATGTTCCAGTTTCAGTCGTGGATATACTGGACACTACTTCACATAGACACTTTTAGCCACATGTGCTTCCACACATTGATTATGTAGACTTATTTCCTGTATATTCGGATGATCTGGAATTATAAATACGATCTTATCTTGAGCAGATTATGACGTAATTGAGGAGCAAGGTATACTGTGCAATGTGCTCCCTACGTGCTGATACCTTGCGGAGCAGAGGCAGGTCCTGGCTTGTAGAAGGCGATATGGAAGAGCACGGCAAAGCAGTTGAAGAAGGTGAACTGGAGCAGATTGACACAAAGGAGAAAAAAAAGGAGAGAAAAAGAGATAAATGAATTTGAGCTCTAATCATAGACATGAAGAGAATGAGGGAACATTTCCAGAGGAGTTTAAAACCAACCACTAGGATTTTGCCTGTGAGGTGATCCTGGTTAGGCCGACTCCTCCCTGTGGTTCTCTACGATGAGACACCAGGAGCTAAATCAGTTCAGTGATCAATCAGAGTGATTAGGAAATTACACTGTTGTCACTGTGGACTGGGAACTATAGGAACTATTTTCTTACCTTGCATTTGACAATTTACATTTTACCTTTAGTCATTGGGCAGATACCTTTATCCAAAGCAACTTACAAGCAGTGGTGGAAAGTAACAAAGTACATTTACTTAAATACTGTACTTAGGTACAACTTTGAGGTACTTGTACTTTACTTTAGTATTTCTTTTTTCTGCTACTTTATACTTCTGCTACATCTCAGAGGCAAATATTGTACTTTTTACTTCAATACATTTAACTGAAATATTTAGTTACTCGTAGTTAATCAGCAGGTTAAATTAATGCATCAATAATTCTAAACCAATAATATTATATATTATTTATTCTAAAAATTGCCATTCGGCATCATGAGTATTTTTATTTCTTTAAGTTTATTTTGGTGCTAATACTTTTGTACTTTTACTTAAGTAACATTTTCAATGCAGGACTTTTACTTGGAACAGAGTATTTCTACATGTGGCGTGGTATTACTACTTTTACTTAAGTAAAAGATCTAAGTACTTCCTCCACCACTGCTTCCACGGGAAAGTCAAAGTACACATATCAAAATTGGACTTCCAACAAAGAGTGTGTCACTTCTCCCTGACCTAACCCTAACCCTCCTCAGGTCTGTTCTATTTTCCACTTTTCAAATTCCCATCAATCACTCACTCACTCACTCACTCACTCACTCCAGCTCTAGCCAACCAACTCCTCCCACTCTGCCGAGTCCCTTGGTCTTGACACTCACCAAACTCCGTGAGCGCCAGCGCCACCTGCCTGTAGGCGGTGCCCAGTGCGTTGGTGTAGACGATGTGGGCCACGGACGGCAGGTAGAGCAGAGCGCTGGACAGCAGCGAGTCCCACTCCTTGTGGAGAGTCTGCACCCGGGCCTCCCCCCAGTAGAAACCCACCATTCCCAGCACCACCAAGCCTGAGGGGGAGGACAGGCAGACGCTATGGGACAAGACCAGGCAGGACACCAAAATGTGCAGAGTTGAGACGCAAGCTGGAGTCGCATGGAAGAACTGGTTTTCAGGATTATACAGTACATTGATAATACGTTGAGTAGAGGGCATTACATGAAGGGGTTTAACAAATGCGGTTTATTAGCTGGGTTATTAAAGGTGCATTAATAACAAGGGTGCCTCGCATGATTTAGTTGACGAATGTTTTAACATCTATTGCTGCATGTTATGTATCCTCTTGTAACAACCTGGAGAGGACGTTACATTCAGGGGTTTATTAAAGGTGGTTTGTGATGGGTTTTATGAAAGGTGCATTAACAACATTAAAGGTGCCTCATCTGATTTAGTTGGCACATGTTTAATTAGCTCCCTCTAGGGGCCTACCCAGGAACAGCGTCACCACGGGCACCGACACCAGGGCCATCCGCAGTTTCCTCTGCCAGGCGGGGAAGAGCGGCTCCACGCGACCCGTCACCGGGTTGACCCCCAGGTCGCCGTGGTAACTGGGGCGGGGCTCGGCGAAGCGCGCGGCCAGCTGCGAGTTGCCCCAGCGGTAGGCGAGCGTGGTGCTGCGGCGCTTCCACATCTCCATGACGACCGTGGACCACAGCATGCTGAAGACAGCCTGGATCATGTGACCGCTGACCGTCAGAGAGTCGTCGTCGGCAGCGGCGTTGCCCTCGTCGCTGACGACGACCGTGGAGCCTGAGATGGAGTCTAGCGCCTCCTTGTTTACGCCCCCTGCTGGACAAAGTGTGTCATGACAACAACAACATCATCCAATAAGTTAATGCTCTGTCAAATGTCAACTGGTAACGTAAGTTCAAATTGTTTAGTTGCATTTGTATAGATTTCCTTGAAGGGGGTTTAGAGGAAGGTATCGCGGAGTATTATAGTATAGTATTATAGTACCTGAGAATAGAGTGAGGAGGAGTCCCAGGACGGCCGGGGGCAGCAGAGACCAGGTGTAGAAGTCCAGGAAGCTGAAGTAGAATGCTACCGTCCCTCCAAAGTATGCATGGATCATGTCTGGGGACGGAGAGACCCAGAGGAAAGGAGATAAGAGGTTTCTGAGGAATATGTATGTTTGTAAGTATAGATTTTTCAAAAGATTTGAGTGATTAATTGATTAATTGAAAGTGAGATGTGTATTGTGTGTTGTTTGTGGAGGTTGGCATGCAGTTTTGTCCTCTCATGTAACTCACAGACTGACTGTGTTGGGTCACTTGGACAGGGTCACTTGGTCAGCCCTCTCCATTTGTACACAGTAGATCGTATTTAATACGTGTAAACAGATCTCAAACTTATAGAGTATCGTTCTACGTCCATTTCACATCCAATTCTCTTCACGTGTCATTTTGCAATAACTGGCTTTTGGGTTGGGCTATTCAGAACTTGAAGAACTTTTAATACAAAATTCAAATACATTTTTCACCATAAGATAAAATAAATCACAACATGAACAGGAAAACATGGTTGTGAAAAGTACAAAAAAAGATGAGTAATGAAGAATAATTACATTATGAATGTATGAAGTTGGGTGTAATCACAATATTGTTCATGATGAGAATTGCAATAACAAATTTGCAATAATTATGACAAAGAAAGAAGCGTGTTCATCTCAATTTGTGAAATGTTATTTATGAATGTATGTGAGTAATATGAATGAAGACAACATTTATAAACTTGGATTCTACCAAGTGAACTATTTTGTATGCTTTAGCTATGCAGCATAAATTACGTTTTCTAAAATTGTTTACCAAAATGCATTTAAACTTTGAAGGTGAAAGTTTAAAAATGTATATGAAGATGAAGATTTATTTGTAAATAAATTTATATTTCTCACCAGTCGTTCATGTTTTCTTGTTCTCCCATTATGTGTATTAATAAAAACACAAAACATAAGACAAGTAAATTAATTAATGAAATGAAATATAGTAATATATTGTAACTAACCGTCATCATATAAATGTAAATCGTCGAAAGTGTACGATATCAATTCAGTTTCACCAAATATCCTTTAAAGGGCTCCTATTACGTATATCACCAGGTGTGTGAGTGACACGCCATTCCAAGGGGTTTCAGAATCTCCCACTTATGACATCACGAGTGGGAGTGTCCACCCAGATGTATGCTGGATAGATCAGCCTTTCAGCCGACTGTAGCAACTGGTAGGCTGATCTAGCCAGCATACACCTGGGTGGACACTCCACTCATGAAACACCCTGGCACCAGGTGTGAGCCGTTTTCATTATACAATGGATGGATGTGTGTTTTGCAGCAATAACACTAAACTATCAAAGTAAATACAGATTGCACTGGGATGGGAGAGCAGAAGTGGAGGTGGGCACTAGGACCTGGAGCTGCAGTAGATGAAGGCATGGGACCTCCCCTGCAGGGAGGAGCCTGGCGACCAACCAGCAGCCACACCCTCTTAGAAGGCTCTCCCATCCCAGTGCAATCTGTATTTACTTTGATAGTTTAGTGTTATTGCTGCCAAAAACACACATCCATCCATTGTATAATGAAAACGGCTCACACCTGGTGCCAGGGTGTTTCATGAGTGGAGTGTCCACCCAGGTGTATGCTGGCTAGATCAGCCTACCAGTTGCTACAGTCGGCTGAAAGGCTGATCTATCCAGCATACATCTGGGTGGACACTCCCACTCGTGATGTCATAAGTGGGAGATTCTGAAACCCCTTGGAATGGCGTGTCACTCACACACCTGGTGATATACGTAATAGGAGCCCTTTAAAGGATATTTGGTGAAACTGAATTGATATCGTACACTTTCGACGATTTACATTTATATGATGACGGTTAGTTACAATATATTACTATATTTCATTTCATTAATTAATTTACTTGTCTTATGTTTAGCCTTGCTGTCAGCATCCTCGTAATGACAGGAGAACAAGAAAACATGAACTACTGGTGAGAAATATAAATTTATTTACAAATAAATCTTCATCTTCGTATACATTTTTAAACTTTCACCTTCAAAGTTCAAATGCATTTTGGTAAACAATTTTAGAAAACGTCATTTATGCTGCATAGCTAAAGCATACAAAATAGTTCACTTGGTAGAATCCAAGTTTATAAATGTTGTCTTCATTCATATTACTCACATACATTCATAAATAACATTTCACAAATTGAGATGAACACGCTTCTTTCTTTGTCATAATTATTGCAAATTTGTTATTGCAATTCTCATCATGAACAATATTGTGATTACACCCAACTTCATACATTCATAATGTAATTATTCTTCATTACTCATCTTTTTTTGTACTTTTCACAACCATGTTTTCCTGTTCATGTTGTGATTTATTTTATCTTATGGTGAAAAATGTATTTGAATTTTGTATTAAAAGTTCTTCAAGTTCTGAATAGCCCAACCCAAAAGCCAGTTATTGCAAAATGACACGTGAAGAGAATTGGATGTGAAATGGACGTAGAACGATACTATAAGTTTGAGATCTGTTTACACGTATTAAATACGATCTACTGTGTACAAATGGAGAGGGCTGACCAAGTGACCCTGTCCAAGTGACCCAACACAGTCAGTCTGTGAGTTACATGAGAGCTTTGGGATCTTTTAACCTCAAACCTTTCAACCCTATTCTCCCATAACTTTGAGTCGAGACATAAGGGTTTACATTGAGGGGGCACGATTAAATTGGACTAAATTAAGAAAATGTTGTCCGCACTAGTCAT
>PIJE02006370.1:12500-15434 GCA_002895965.2 Coryphaenoides rupestris
TGCGTGTGTGTGTGTGTGTGCGCGTGTGCGTGTGTGTGCACATGTGTGTGTGCGCGCGTGTGTGTCACCCACCCGCTCTCTGGTGCTCAAAGTGGTGCTTGACATGCAGGGCCTTCATGGCGTACAGGTAGGAGCCCGGCCTGGGCGATCCGTAGTGCAGGTAGTAGTGGACCATGTCGTACACCACGTAGCCGCACACGGCGCCCGTGAACACGCACTCGCCGAGCACGCCGGGCCACAGCGCCACGTAGAAGCAGCCCGCGATGACGGAGGCCAGGCCCGGCGGGAACACCAGCCTGGAGCCGTCAAACGGGGACTGGCGGAGGGGAGGGGAGGGCGTCAAACTCATGTGTTGATGTGTGTGTTGTTGAGGTGTGTGTGTGTGTGTGTGTTGAGGTGTGTGTGTGTGTTGTGTGTGTGTGTGTGTGTGTGTGTGTGTGTTGAGGTGTGTGTGTGTGTGTGTGTGTGTTGAGGTGTGTGTGTGTGTGTGTGTGTGTGTGTGTGTGTGTGTGTGTGTGTGTGTGTGTGTGTGTGTGTGTGTGTGTGTGTGTGTGTGTGTGTCTGGTGTGTGTGTGTGTGTGTGTGTGTGTGTGTGTGTGTGTGTGTGTGTGTGTGTGTGTGTGTGTTGTGTGTGTGTGTGTGTGTGTGTGTGTGTGTATGTGTGTGTGTGTCCCTAGGTGTGTGTGTGTGTGCGTGCCTGTGCGTACATGTGTGTGTGTGCCCGTACCTTGTGGTGCTGTCCGTGCAACAAGAAGTGTATGGTGATGAGGTAGTAGTTGTGTCCCGGAGGCTTCATGTGGAAGATGAATCGGTGGAAGCAGTACTCCAGGAAGGACCAGAGGAACCAGCCCAGAGCGAAGAGCAGGGGGAACACGTACTTGTGGACGGGGACCGAGAACCCTGGTGGAACAACAGGAACAACACACCACACATTCAGGTAAGATGACCAGGAACTGCATGCATGATACAGGTGCGGTGTTCAAGGACAACGTCAGGATTTTTCAGCCGATATTGAGGGATACGTTTCAAACGGCTGCAATGTAATCCTACAGGGGCAATCCCCATCCGTGTATGTACTGTACGTCACTAAAAGTGTTTCCTTTGCCACTGACAGGCTCAGATTGTTATAAGTGACGCTTGATCCGGTCCGTTTGTTAGTGTGACATCACAAGTGGGAGTGTCCACCCAGATGTGTGAAGCCTACCCCAGTGGACTGTACCAACTGCTCGGGCCGATCTATACATCCATCCACAGATGAGTGGGTGTTACCTGGGGCGAGGGACAGCCGGGTGGTCTCCTGGGCCAGGTTGGTGAAGCAGCGGCAGCTGAAATAAAATACAAAGGGAAGCCAGAACACCGGTACCCAATACCTAGTGGGGGGGGAGAGAGAGACAGAGAGAGAGAGAGAGAGAGAGAGAGAGGGAGATGAGTGTATGACTACTTTACTTACATACACACATACATACATACATACATACATACATCATACATACATACATACATATGTATACATACTGACCATTACATACATTGAGGAGTATATATTACTGGAAATAAAAAACACTTTATTGTCCACCCGCCAATTCGGCTGGAAATTCGCCCAATCTCCCGGTGTCCAGTCAGTCCCTGGCTCACCGACGGAGCCAACCCAACCCACTCAATGTTAATGCTGAACTTTTCGGTTTAATGGATAATTTTCCGAAGCTATTCATTTAGGCATTTCTGATTTAATAGCCCATTATTTCATACATTTTGTATGAGCCCATCGGTTGACTTTTCACCAGAGGCTTATGCATGACAAAGTCAAATTAATATTTAATTATGGAGTTGTTATCGACTCTTCTTCTATAACAGCCGTCTAAAAGTACAAAACAACTTCACAGCCACGTCCACGACATGGAGGCTAGACTGTGAAGTGATCGGAAATTCAAACGCACGCGACACACACTGTCAGAGCGAGAGAGAGAGAGAGAGAGAGAGAGAGAGAGAGACAGAGACAACAGACAACATGGCGAGGAGCAGCAGAGGAGGGATCCCAGGCTTACCACGAGGTCTTGGTGTTGGCCTCCAAGAAGGAGTTTCCAAACAGTCTGATGGGTCGGTCCACAGGCTGGTGCACCCAGGCGTCGTACCGCTCGCCCAGGTGGCCCACCTGCCAGGCCAGGGGCTTCCGCCAGTCCACCAGGTCCTGACACACACACACACATTTTTTCTCCAGATGCAAGAAAACATGTTTGTTTGGCGCAGACCCCAACAAATCAAATTGGTCACATCATGCACAGACATCAGTATGAACACTGCCATTGATGTCAGACTGTTGGACCATTGCTGTATTTTTCTTCAGTGCACCTTTAGCTGCTGATCGAGCCATCACCAGAAGACATGTCAAGAAACGGTACTTCTGAGAAACATCACTGTAGTCTTCCCAAACACACTTTCTGAGTGCAAAGTCCTCTTTGGCACCGGTGTGTGTGTTGGCCTCATTCGTTGCGTTTTGTGACCACATTCTCAGTTCTCGAGGTACACAAAAACCCCAACCACGCGAGGACTGGTTATTCTAACCATCAAGTATCAAGGGAAACAGCAGGGGAGGGGCTAAGGAGTTATTCGAAGGTGTTTCGGGTTAATTTTTGTTGGTTGTCGATGAGAGTTGAGAAAAGATCTGTTCTGCCTGTTTCTAGTTTCGGTTGTAGTTTCTGATGGTGTTTGGAAGAATGTCACCGGTCAACATGCAGTTTAATTTTCTCCACCTTCCTCTCAAGCTTGCCGCAGTCTTCTTTTGAAGCTGCTTTATGCTCTCAGCATTTCCCCGCGGGGCTTTACCATTTTGCTAGAGAATTTTCTTATTATATCGTCAGTGGGGCATCGTGTTTGATGTAATCAGGAGTGAATGGAAAGCGTCGGCGAGGGCATTGAGGCTGCTGCTTTCGGATA
>PIJE02006372.1:5000-7500 GCA_002895965.2 Coryphaenoides rupestris
GTAACCAGAATCTCCGTCTTTTCCGGAGACGTTTTGGGACACATCCTCGCTCGCAGGGCCTTTGTCGCGGCGGCGGCGGCGGTGGGTTGGCAGCACCTGTGTGAGCCCCCAGCGACGCCTCTCTCTCCGTGACACTGCGGCGATGGGCATGGAGGGGAGGGGAGGCGGGGGGGGGTGGGGAAAGAATATTCTAAATTAAACGAGGCGGAGAGAGAAAGAACGAGGAGCTCGAGGAACTCCGACAGATACCGGCAGCCGTCTCCGGGGTGGGGTGAGAGGAGGAGAGGAGAGAGAGAGAGAGAGAGAGAGAGAGAGAGAGAGAGAGAGAGAGAGAGAGAGAGAGAGAGAGACAGAGAGAGAGAGAGAGAGAGAGAGAGAGAGAGAGAGAGAGAGAGAGAGAGAGAGAGAGAGAGAGAGAGAGAGAAGAGAGAGAGAGAGAGAGAGAGAGAGAGAGAGAGAGAGAGAGAGAGAGAGAGAGAGGGAAAAAAGTGGCAGGTGTACATTTGAAAAAATGCGGAAAGTCATTCGTTGACGACTGTGCCGATTCCCAGTGCCGTCGTGGCGGAATCCTGTCGTCCCCGGAATCCCGCCTTAAATATTCCACACTCGACACGATGCTGTCGATCCCTCAAACCCCCGGTAATAATCCCCCCCCCCACCGGACAGCGATTTGACTCGAATCGCGGTATTCATCGTGGCTGCGGAACAACGGATTTTCGCAGAACGATTCTTTTTGAACGGAAGGATTTGCCGCAGCCGCTGTACTGTACTGTACTGTACGTACGTCGTCGAGAGAACAATTATTCGTCGTATCGGACGGCGTCGCTCGTCGCGGTTGAAAGATAGACCCGAGACGAAACGGCAATCGTCTTAGTTACAGTCAATATTCGCTCGCGAAATATCCAAGCAGATATTTCCTATTCTGTTGCTGAAGACCAGGGCTAGGTCTTTGGCGGCCCCCCCGAGCCCCCAGGCTTCTAAACCACCTCGTCTCCAAGACCTGATTTACCCGGCACCTCTCTGGGTCACCCCCCCAGTAGACCGATCCCCTTCCCCCGTGAATCCCACTACCGCCACCGAGCAGCACCCCGCTTGTCCCCCAACCTCCCACTGGCCCCCTTGGCTCCTCCGATTTTCCCCATCGACCTCTTCGGAATATACCGAGTGTGTTCGTGGTCACGTTGGTCCCCGGCGGTATTCATTCACTGAAGTGCTACTCCAGGCGTCTCTCCGTACGCGTCGGTGTACAAAGTAAAGACCCTCGTTTAATATTACGGACGTTTTTTTTTTTCCCGCTCATCTCCAGCTCGTGTCAGCCGATCAAAAGGAAGTTTGGCGAGTTACACACATAACCGCGTTGTCGGCCGCTCACGTATTGCTAAGCGTAATAATAATGAATAGACGGGCATCGACCCCGAAAGGCCGACAGGAAGTCTCTTTTCGTTTCGTTCCGCCGTTGAAACGCCATTTTTTTTTTATCCAATTTGCGATCCATCAGTGTTTCACAACATGGTAATCACACAGAGTGCTGTCGAGGTGGTGGTGTGTGTGTGTGTGTGTTCGTGTGTGTGTGTGTGTGTTCGTGTGTGTGTGTGCGTGTTCGTGTGTGTGTGTGTGTGTTCGTGTGTGTGTGTGTGTTCGTGTGTGTGTGTGTGTTCGTGTGTGTGTGTGTGGTGTGTGTGTGTTCGTGTGTGTTGTGGTGTGTTCGTGTGTGTGTGTTGTGTGTGGTGTTGGTGTGTGTCGTGTGTTCGTGTGTGTGTGTGTGTGTTCGTGTGCGTGTGTGTGTTCGTGTGTGTGTGTGTTTCGTGTGTGTTGGGTGTGTGTGTTCGTGTGTGTGTGTGTTCGTGTGTGTGTGTGTGTTCGGTGTGTGTGTGTTCGTGTGTGTTCCGTGTGTCCGTGTGTGTGTGGTTCGTGTGTGTTGGTGTGTTGCGTGGTGTGTTCGTGGTGTTCGTGTGTGTGTGTTCGTGTGTGTGTGTGTTCGTGTGTGTGTGTGTGTGTTGTGTGTGTGTGTGTGTCGTGTGTGTTTGTGTGTTCGTCGGTGTGTGTGTGTGTGTTCGTGTGTGTTTCGTGTGTGTGTGGTTGTGGTGTCGTGTGTGTGTGTGAGGGGGGTGTGGTCGTTGGTGTGTGTGTGTTCGTGTGTGTGTGTGTGTTCGTGTGGTAGGTATCGGTGTGGTGTGTGTGTGTTCGTGTGTGGTGTGTGTGTGTGTGTGTGTGTGTGTTGTGTTTGTGTGTGGTGTGTTCGTTCTGTGTGTGTGTGTGTGTGTTCGTGTGTGATGTTGTTCGTGTGTGTGTTCGTGTGTGTGTCTTCGTGTGTGTGTGTGTTCGTGTGTGTGTGTGTGTTCGTGTGTGCCGTGTGTGTTCATGTGTGCTGTGTGTTTGTGATTGTGTTGGTTGCTGTGTGGGGCTGTTCGTGTGTGTGTGTGTGTGTTCGCCTCGCTGTCAGCCAACGGACAGATTTTAAAGAACGTGGTGATCGGGGGGAACACCGGCGCTCGCGAGG
>PIJE02006372.1:10000-15420 GCA_002895965.2 Coryphaenoides rupestris
TAGATCCTAAAGCCGAACCATAGACCGTCCCCTACCGCCTCAACGCTCAGAAAACACTTGACTTGGCGGACAACGGTGAGGAGATCCGCGAACGGATATCCTCTCTCTCTCTCTCTCTCTCTCTCTCTCTCTCTCTCTCTCTCTGTAGTATTCCAATACCACCAACGGAGAACAACGGAGAAGTCTTCGTCGCGCCGTAACGTCGTCCCCCCACATAAACGGGCGAGGGAGCGACAGGTGAGGAGAGTTCGGCGAGAGCGACAAACAAGACGAACTCGACGAGCGTCGGCGTCGGCGTCGGCGTCGGCGTTCCCCCTCGGCCCGCGGGGGGGGGAAGATCCGTCCGACGCGTGGGGGAAGCGATCCGAGAGGCGCGCCAACCGCCTTCCTCGGGATTAAGAGCAAAGTCGTCGCAAACGGCGGCGGCGAGAAAAACAACACTCACTCACTCGCTCGCCGCCGCCGAAGAGAGATGTGCGGCGACACGAAAAGCCCGACAACCCCCCCCTCGTGAAATACAAGGCGTCTGTACACTAAAACCTCAATATGCCAACGGTTTCCCGTTCCGTATTCTTTTATCCACAAAGGATTGGACTTCCCCTCGCTTCTCGTATCGCGCTCCCCGCAGCATTTCCATATTCCCTCCATATCTGTGCTTTTTTTCCCGCCTTCCGAGCTCAGGGGGGCCCCTCGCGTCTTCTCAACCGCCGGAAGAATCATAGCGAAGATTTAGAACATCGGGGGAATTTACACCATGGGGGGGGTTCCCCTGGGGGGGGGCGGTGCAAAAATAAAACAGGGCCCCCTCCCCGACAAATAACGGCGCCGACGGCGGCGGCTCCCGACGTATAGGAGGGGCCGTGCAGCACCCGGGGAGCTTTGGAGGAAAAAAAATAACTGCGGAAATTGTCAATTTTAGTCGATATTGGACACAGCGGCGTCCCTGGAGTCGCCGGTTTGTTGGACGTGTGCCTGCAACCCCGATGATGTTCCGACAACAACGGGGGGAACCCACGGCACCGTACACACACACAGTATATATACTGTATGTCTATGCACACGAGTCTCAGGGGATTTGACTCTGAAGGGTGAAGGGGAATTGAAATTCCGTCATCTCCGGATCAATTACGATCAAACGCACTGCGTGGGGGCTGGCGCCTCTCCCCCCCCCCGACCGGAGAAACGGTGTAGAAAGTAGGGAAGGGTCGGCAGTCGTTGGATTCGGGCGGATGCTTGACAGCTCCATGGATCAGCATATCGATCGATCCGTCCGTCCGTCCATTGGCCCCGCCCCCATCCACCCCACCCCCCATTCGGGCCACTCAATCCCAATCCGTCCTCGGCACCTGATCAAAACCGAGGTGGGTTCGTGGGCCTGGGGTTCATCTGGTAGTTGGTAGGAGTGTGTGGTAGGAGACTGATGCCGGCCTGACGACCACGACGGCCGACGCTCAACCCGTTGACGTCTGTCCACGACGGCGTCGACGTTTTTTGAGCCTCGGAGCATCACAATTCTTCGGCGTTCCATTTGGTTTGATCTGTTTTGTCCCGTTTTCGATTGATATTTACGTTTGCCGTTCGCAAAGGAATACCAGTCTGGCCTCGGCCGGGGGTGGGGGGTGCGAGGATTGGTTCCCCCGCACGTGAAGCCTTTGGTTATTTTCAGAGAACTCCAGCTCCAATCAGATTGAGTCACTGAGCGGCGCTCTCGCTGTGTTCACGCTCGCCAAATCCAGTCCAAAGTAAAGCAAAAACAACGATCGCCTCCGGTAGCGTTGGTCTTTTATAACGTTGTTATCTCGGATGAAGAGGGTTTCGGTTCGGCTTCGTCGGCACGCCGGTGCGCTCCTCCGGAGCGCCGGCGTACTTTGCTCGTGAAAATCAAACGCTCTCGCCTCCCGCTCGCGTTAATTGGTCCTGAGAGGCGATCGACGGGCCGGAGGCCAGACCAGACCAGTCTCACTCTCTCTCTCTCTCTCTCTCTCTCTCTCTCTCTCTCTCTCTCTCTCTCTCTCTCTCTCTCTCTCTCTCTCTCTCTCTCTCTCTCTCTCTCTCTCTCTCTCTCTCTCTCTCTCTCTCTCTCTCTCTCTCTCTCTCTCTCTCTCTCTCTCTCTCTCTCTCTCTCTCTCTCTCTCTCTCTCTCTCTCTCTCTCTCTCTCTCTCTCTCTCTCTCTCTCTCTCTCTCTCTCTCTCTGACTGTCGGAGGAGAGACAGGGGGGGGGGGGGGAGGGGGGGGGGGGCTGGCAGCGAAATGGACGACCGGAGGTCAAAAGGTGCTCGCCGCGCACCCATATTACGTCCGTCATGTTTTTTATGAAGTCACGGCTCAGGGGTCGGCTGATGTGACAGGGGACCGCGTCAACCGATGGACCGGCTCCCAGTAAATCACGCCATTGCACCCATCGGGGGGGGGGGGCAATGGGAATCAGAGACATCCGTCTTTAGCGAGTGACTCGATACAGTATATATATAAACATTACACACACACACACAGGCGAAAGGGTTCGTTATGTTGATGAGGTTGATGGGCGGTTTATTAGTTACTGTATTTGTAATTCATTTGTGCCACTGGTTTGAATGGTAATTCTGTGAGTCCTGAGACAGACAGACAGGACGGCAACGGACGTTCCAACAAAAAACGGAACACATAAATTATTCATCGCATTCGAAGCCTTCAAACATTATAAAATCAGACCGCTCCCTGGAATATAACAGCGACTGGATAAATGGTCCGGAGACGTCGGAGAACGCTACATCGATAAGCAATCCCGCGAAAAGAAAATCTTCTTTTAACCTTTTATCGATCGGAAGGCGTCCATTTTTCTTTTCTTCTTTCTTTTTTTCGTTTCTTCTGAGCACACTACCTCGCTGGCGGGGTTTTTTTTCAGCCGACCGTTTCAACCGCCTCAAATGTATTTCATAACGGAGGCGGACGCGGACCCCCGGCGGCATCGCGACATTAGCCACCGGGGCAACATCAACCGGAGCGGTTTGAGCCATTAAGCGCTTCGGTATGAAGGCCACCTGAACAATTACGGCGACGTCACCCGCTGTTCCAACCCCCCCTCCCCCCCCCCCCACCCCCCCCCCACCCCTCGTCTGGCGATGGCAAAATTTGGGACATTTTCGGCGAACGCGGCCCCCCAAACTTTGACGATTTTAATTCAAAACGGTTCCCCGCTCGGGCGACGCCGCCGCCGCCGCCGCGCCGTATCAAAGGAAGGAAAATAGCTTTTTTTTTAATCATAATTTGAAACGCCAGGATGGAAATATCCTCGCTCGCGCGTCGACGCTGGTAATTGCGCGCGTTGTTGTCGAGTCACGATTAATTATAATTGCGGCCGCAAACTTCAACACTTAAACTCCGGTGTTTGTTTTGCGGTCGACTGGCTGCTTTTTATTTTTATTTATTTTTTTCGTGTCTAAATAGGCAAAAATATCGTCTGCAAACAATTCGTTTGAAATAAGCGCACAGCGACACACACACACACACACACACACACACACACACACACACACACACACACACACACACACACACACGCACACACACACACACACACACACTCTCAATTTGCTTTTTGGAGATGGAGGCTCTTCTTCATTCATCGCAAATTGACGGCTCAATCTTCACATCATGTCCTCCCAAACTAAAAAAGTAACCCCCCCCCCCCGCCTATCTCCTCGTCTCCATGTTCTCCGCCCATCGGGACCGACTGCAGACGCGGAATAAGAATCTGGGTTTTTGGCGCGTTATATTAACCTTTAACCCCACTGACTCCCACCCCCCTATGGACACTATACTACACGTTATATTAACCTTTAACCCCACTGACTCCCACCCCCTATGGACACTATACTACACGTTATATTAACCTTTAACCCCACTGACTCCCACACCCCCCTATGGACACTATACTACACGTTATATTAACCTTTAACCCCACTGACTCCCACCCCCTATGGACACTATACTACACGTTATATTAACCTTTAACCCGCCACTGGACTCCCACCCCCCTAATGGACACTATATCTACACGTTATATTAACCTTTAACCCCACTGACTACCCACCCCCCTATGGACACTATACTACACGTTATATTAACCTTTGACCCCACTGACTCCTACCCACCAGCCCTATAGACACTCATCACTACACGTTATATTACCTTTAACCCCACTGACTCCACCCCCTAGGACACTATACTACACGTTATATTAACCTTTAACCCCACTGACTCCCACCCCCTATGGACACTATACTACACGTTATATTAACCTTTAACCCCACTGACTCCCACCCCCTATGGACACTATACTACACGTTATATTAACCTTTAACCCCACTGACTCCCACCCCCTATGGACACTATACTACACGTTATATTAACCTTTAACCCCACTGACTCCCACCCCCTATGGACACTATACTACACGTTATATTAACCTTTAACCCCACTGACTCCCACCCCCTATGGACACTATACTACACGTTATATTAACCTTTAACCCCACTGACTCCCACCCCCTATGGACACTATACTACACGTTATATTAACCTTTAACCCCACTGACTCCCACCCCCTATGGACACTATACTACACGTTATATTAACCTTTAACCCCACTGACTCCCACCCCCTATGGACACTATACTACACGTTATATTAACCTTTAACCCCACTGACTCCCACCCCCTATGGACACTATACTACACGTTATATTAACCTTTAACCCCACTGACTCCCACCCCCTATGGACACTATACTACACGTTATATTAACCTTTAACCCCACTGACTCCCACCCCTATGGACACTATACTACACGTTATATTAACCTTTAACCCCACTGACTCCCACCCCCTATGGACACTATACTACACGTTATATTAACCTTTAACCCCACTGACTCCCACCCCCTATGGACACTATACTACACGTTATATTAACCTTTAACCCCACTGACTCCCACCCCCTATGGACACTATACTACACGTTATATTAACCTTTAACCCCACTGACTCCCACCCCCTATGGACACTATACTACACGTTATATTAACCTTTGACCCCACACCTTTGTATTGCTTATTTTCCGTATATATTTTTAGAATTTCTACATCATTACTTTCTGTTTAATGTTCAACTCTATGCACCGATTTCCCAAAAGCACATTCCTCGTTTGCAAAAAAAAACGACGGCGATAAATCAGATTCGTATTCTGATACTTGGGGTCGCGACCTCAACGCGTAATATCATTAATAATAATATTAATACATCTGTTTTGTACGAGAGAAAAACAGTCACACTCACCCTGGGCTCTCGTAAAAAAGTAACCCCCAGGGTAACCGAGGGAGAGAGAGAGAGAGAGAGAGAGAGAGAGAGAGAGAGAGAGGAGAGGAGACGGAGACAGAGA
>PIJE02006375.1:0-15408 GCA_002895965.2 Coryphaenoides rupestris
TCTGTGTGTCTGTGTGTGTCTGTGTGTGTCTGTGTGTCTGTGTGTTTTCGCCTGTGGTTGCTATCCTAGAACTGGAATCAGGAAGAGAAGCAGAGAGTGAGAAAGAGAGTGAGAGAGTGCAAGAGTGCAAGAGAAAAACAATTTGTTACCATCACAACTAGGGAGAGCGTGACTCCACTGATGCCTTTTCTCGCAGACGATCGGCTCCTGCTCGCTGAGCGTGTAGCCGAGGTCACAGGTGAACGACACCAGAGACCCGATGGCGAAGCTGTTGCCCCGTCGGCGTCCGTTCACGGGGATGCCGGGGTCGAGACACGAGTCAGACTCCATCATCACACCTGAGACACAGACACGACCCCCCGTGGTCAGCATCCCCCGCGTGGCCAGCTCTCCAGTTGCCGGCTTGATGGTTTTTATACATCGATCGAAACGTTAGAGGATAACTTGGAGATTTCTCAACCTGGACCCTATTTTTCCTTTCATTTGGGGTCTAGCTGACAAATATGGACAAGAGTTTATTAAGTTGGGTGAATATTGAGTGAGAACGCGGCTGCGAGACGTCCATGTCTATGTACATCCCCTAAAGCGTTTGTTTTGGCCACTGACAGGCTCGGATTGTTCTAGGTGCACCACAACATTATGAAAAGGATCCCTACAGAGAAATAAAACATCATTCTTTACCTTTGGCTTGACCCGGCCTGTTTTTTATTGAGGCCTTGCCCGAGGAGAAGTCTCGCTCTGAAATCCTGCAAAAAACCTCACACCGTCGAAATCAGCTAAATATTCTGCCATGACTTTGCAAATCTCGTAGATAACACCGAGCTACGCTTTCTCCAAGATCGTTCCAACGTTCTCTACCTGCAGCTACTCAACTCTCCCATGTGTCAGAGAGAGACTGCCCCCTCAGCAAGACTTGGTTGGACACAATAACAAACAGACTGGATCAAGCGAAAGGCAAAAGAATATGTTGTCATTCTCTGTAGGGATCCTTTACATAACGTTGTGGGACTTTATAACAATCTGAACTGGTCAGTGGGAAAAACATGTACTTTAGTGGACGACCATGGACAGAAAGTATTGCACCAAAGATGTTTCATGGCTGCATTTCTTGCTCAATACTCGCCCAACTTCATAAATTGTTGTCCACATCAGTCAGTTAGACCATACATTATGGGAAATGGATCAACCCATGGATTACAAAGACAGAGATCTTATGTTAAATCTCACTGTGTCTTACAGTATATATTTCTGAAATATCATCTGAAATGAAATATAAATCTTAAAATCAAATAATCTTCATCTCCTATATCATCTCGCATCTTATTTCACATCTTGTCTGATTTTATACAGGTTCATATCATCTCCTTTCTGTCTTAAGTGGGCCTCACTCTCGTATCTGATGCTGAAGCCGGCCGCTGAGCGGCTGTTGTCGGTGGTGAACAGCAGGAAGAGAAAGTTGGACGTGGAGATGAGGAAGTGTGGCGCTTGGGTTCCGTGGTACTCCCCGATCACGGGGGAGGACGTTGAGGGCCCGTCGCGGATCTCCAGCGTGTCGTAGTTGACCTCCGTCTGGAACCTGGAGGGAGGACCGAACCGACAGAGTCAGTGAGAAGGGATCTGTGGAGAAGCGAGCTTAGACAGTGGCTGATGAAATGACCAAAGGATGAAGTTAAAGTTAGAGCCTTGGAGTTAAGGGCTGAACCATGAGTTGGTGCTCGGCGGGGCACACGTTAGCACTCGATATTTTCAACCAGGGGGTTGGATAAACCTGACGTAATTTGCAGTTAGGGTCAATTCCCGTCTGCCCTCTTTCCAAAATAAGGGTTGATTGGCTTGTTTTTGTGTTAAAAATAAATAAAAGACTTGACAAGGAGCTGCAGATAAGCCTGAAACTGCTAACAATGTTGCTGCATGTGACAGTGATTTCAATGGTGATTTGATGATATTGGTCTTCATTTAGATAATTGAAAAGGCCAAGAGTGACAGGTGAAAAACAAAACCTGCATTTTCTGACCACACAGCAATAGTCAATCAATATACTTATTTAGAAAAAGAATTGGTCCCCTGCAATCTCTCTGGATTGTCCATGAGAGCTTTTCCCTACTTTTGTCAACAGGAGTGACAGTGAAGGAAGCTCCTTAACGACGGTTGACAACTACTTAAACCATACACTCATCCTATGCCTCCAAGCACACAGCCTTGCTTGCAAATGTGTGGGGAATTTACAATAATAATAATAGCGAGAAGCCAAAATCACAGGGGTACGCTCCTTTTCCACTATATCTTCCACAGCGGTAAGCGAGAAAAGCACTCAATCATTGACTGAAGTTTAACCTTGCTAACTTTACATTGCAGTGTGATGTTGAGGAATAAGTCTATTTTTAAGCAGCCTCACCTGGCAGTCAGACTATTCTTCAGAGTTGATTTTGTATTTATGTTTATAAGAATACAGTTCAGAAGAAAACCTTTTTACTGTACTTACTAGATACCATTACTAATTGTTAAGAGTTGTTTAGAATTTGTTTAGAAGAATACTGCAGGAGTGAATGGGGAGTAAGCATTCCATTGTACTTGTTACATATGGCAATGAAGAAATCTTGAATCTTGAATCTTGACTCAAGGAGCGCTGATATGCACGTTCCACTCGCTCCGCCTGTACAATGTAACCAACTTTACAATACAATCGATTTCTTCTTCTTCTTCAACGTCCACTGGTGTCTTGGTCATGCCAGGAGCCTGCAAAGGAAGCCAGGAGCCAGTGAAGCAGGGAACCCGCATACCTATCGAAGTGTATCTTCACGGCGTGATCCGGTTGCGCCTCGATCACCCACTGGCAGTTGAGAGAGTCTCTGTAGAAGGACGGCCAGCCGGGAGACAGTATGATCCCGTTAGGAGCTGTGAGGTGCCCTCCGCACGGGGCTGGGACGGGATAGGATAGAAAACATATCAACAGATTAGACTTGTATTCATGTCAGTCAGCTGTGCTTGTGGGAAGCTCTGCATTACAATCCCAATGCCTCCGTTACGTTTCCAGGGAGGAAAGATGTTCCTGAACGTCCTGTGTGTGATTTCTGCATCCGGTTACTGAAAATGTGGCTCGCTAAATTACAGACGAGAGACGGCTGGAGACTTTAAGAATTATCGTACAAGCCAAGTCTTTCTTGAGAGAGTAGGCGCCCTTAGTAATATTTTACATTTGTCTGTTTAATGATAGTACTTTGGAAAACCTTTTAAAGGATTATCATTAAAAAGGCAAATGATTGACGGGTGCCAAATAAATAAGCCCTGCGTGGATATCTGTCTTCAGTTTGCCACACACAGCACACACACACACATCGAAAACAATGGGTTATTTAATGTATTACTGTGACCGCCATCCACCCCACCCAGCGCTCCCAGAACACTTCAGTGTGTTTTTGTTTCACTGCCGCCTGTGGCTGTGTGTACGCTTTTAAAACTGTGGTGCTGGCGTGTAAGGCTCTACAGTATCTCCACCTGCATGGCACTGACAGTTAGCACAAGCCGCACACACACACACACACACACACACACACACACACACACACAGAACACACACACACACACACACACAGCGAAGCACACACAATTCCTGGACCATCACATGTGTCACACACTCTTATTCGGCTGTAGTAGCCTAGTTGTGTTTAGTTAGTTGTGTTTATTTATGTTTTGTTTATTTTGATGCTATTTTGACGGCTGCTATGGCGTTAGGAGCTGGAATAAGCGCACAATGAAATTCACGATGAATTCAAATATGAAAATCACCTGCAAACCAACGTTGAACAAAGTTCGACATCAGTATATAACAACATTGTGAGTTTTTGCATGGGTGTGTGTGTGTTGTGTGTGTGTGTGTGCGCGTGGACGCTCCATACACACAACACACCACACACACGCACACACAACACAGACACACACACACACACACACACACACACACACACATACACACAAAAACAGCAACACACACACACGCACACGGAAACACACACATACACATACACACACACACACACACAAACAAAAACACACATGCACTCACGCACACACATGAGAACACACGCCTACTGATACACACACACACACAGACAAATAAACAGTGACACACTATGGTATAGAATGGTAAAAGTTTGGAATTTCGCATGAAACATTCCCGAAGCTATTCTTCATATATAGAAGGGTGATGTCAACGTTAAGTATGCACTGGTACCCGGTGCTGGATCAGTATGGCGTCACACAGATAGGTTGGAAATTGAAAAATGCATCGGAGCATGTCTCCTCCCGGCAGACCTCCGCGGGGAGAGGAACCCGGACCGGCGCCGTGTGCCCGACCGCCCCGACGCCGCGCTATCTCCTACCTCCTAAACACCCCCGGCAGCCGAGCGGAGTTTAAAACCGTAAAAATATCCCGAGGCCACGTCGGCGAGGACATTTATTTTGGAGCGTACAGTGCGGAGGAACCGTCTCAAACGAGCCCGTCGTTAATGCGTCAGCAAGCCACGGTCACATTATTATTTCGTTCTTTTTAGAAACCGTGGCGTTGTGTTCAAAGTTCTACTTGACGCGAGTTATCGCAGGGAATCGAGAGGGATGCCCGCCACTCGAGGCTCAGAGGCCAATAACCTCTTTGAGTGGCGTCAGCATAAAGGAAGAGTCTCGCGGCCAACTTTTAGATGAGCGGCGCTGAGTTCCTGCCGCCGTGGCGTCGTCGTCGTCGTCGTTGACGAGGTCGTTTTTGTTTTCCATCGCCGATCCCGACGGCGTGCTAACTCGCGGTGACTCAAGCGGTGGAGGTGGAGGCGGGGGATGATACGGCGGCGGAGCTCACATCCGTATATAAAACCAGGTCAACAGGAAGTGCGGGAAAAATCCCAACAACAACGACGACGACAACAACCCATCGTTCTAATTGCGCACTTCGCCCGATGCGCTCGCTGTCCTGAACGGCAGCCAATTTGAACATCAAAGTTTGAACATGACGCACATCAAGGCCCCGGTTGCAAGTGCATTAAACGCACGATGTGAACAGATTGTCAAGAGATGTTATTAAATATGTATAAATATATATATATATATATATATATATATATATATATATATATATATATATTTGTATTTCATCCCTGCTCTCTTTAGAGCTGCTGATTGGATGGATGGATAGTTCGGTTAGCCTCACAACTATGAATCCCCGAAACCAGCTCTATTCTTATGTTTGTATGTTGTACCACAGTGATATATTGCTGCCTCTCCTTCAACAAATGTACTCTTTGTAAGTTGCTTTGGATAAAAGCGTCGGCCAAATGCCCTAAATGTAAATGTAGTTGGATGATGGGCTAGGAAGTTTTTCAAAATAAACGCGTGCTTGAGATGACTTGGGTCTACGCCGTGAACGCCTGAAGCGGAGGGGAGGGGGGGGGGCGGAGGGGTCTCCATCGCGAGGACGATCTCCTCGTAAATTACTAACTGCCTTTCAGAGGCGTCGTTTCGAGACAGGGGCAGCATGACGTGGACGTTGTCGCGTTCCCCGCCAGCCGAGAGACAAGACAGCGACGTGTTAGAGATGACCAGTCGTCGGCGTCGGCGTCGGCGTCGGCGTCGGCGTCGGCGTCGCCGTGCGCCCCCCGCTCACAACACGTGTCACAGAGTCCAGAGAATCGAAGAGAAAGGCGTCACACAGAAAGCCTGATCGCCGTGTCTTTATTTCTTCTTTTTTTTTCTCCATACGTAATGAACGGTTTCTCACTTGCTGCTCGCGCGCAAATGCAGCAGCACATTTACACACACACTCATACACACACGCTCAAACACACACACACACACACACGCACATATATAGTATATATAGATATATAGATACAGATATATATACACTAAACACTCTCCTCATTAGGCGTTGTTCAGTCAGACAGTGTCCTGTTTTAGCTGAGTATGAGCAAAAAAGCGAGAGAGACAGAGAGAGAGTTATAGAGATAAAGAGAGACTGACTCATCTCAGTCAGTATAGAACCACTCTGCAAATATGTGTTGGTGGGGGCGGGCGACACCGGACAGAGCTAAAGAGAGAGAGGGAGAGATAAATACAGCAGAAAATATTATAAAGTGGGGTAACAAAAGGCCCACAAACCTCCCCCCCCCCCCTTAGCTTTTACTGTATATGATCCAACAGACTCCCGGTAAGCGTTCCTTACCGCCGGCCCCATTGTGTTTGCTACTTATTGCGTTGATACCGGCCCCCCTATACACCACCGGCACCGCGCTCTTTATCTCCGGCCCTACCTTCCTCCTGACTGCGCTTTTGTCTCCACGGGCCTCCGCTCCGTCCACCGCCTTGCTCGCCTCCTTTGTGTGTCTCTCTACCTCTCAATTTAGTCGTGATCGGTGGACAGCGCTCAGTCACCCACTGAACAATTATGTCTCTGGCCGCCATTATCTCAATCTCTCCCCCTCTCTCTCTCCCTCTCTGTCTCTGCGTTTCTTTGTCTCTCTCTCTCTCTCTCTCTCTCTCTCTCTCTCTCTCTCTCTCTCTCTCTCTCTCTCTCTCTCGCTGTCTCCCGACGCCATTCTTCTTCTGCAGCTCTTTGTGGCGGCTACATCTACGGTAAAACGGGCACCATTCTCTCGCCCGGCTTCCCTGACTTCTACCCCAACTCGCTGAACTGCACCTGGACCATTGAGGTTTCACACGGAAAAGGTGAGAGGTGGCACACACGTGTGCATGCGTGCACACAGGCGCACGCACACACACACACGCATGCACACAGGCACACACACACGCACACACGCACACACAAACAGTCACGCACGCAGGCACGCACACACACACCATGCACGCACACACACACACACAGCACGCACGCAGGCACACGCACGCACGCACGCACACACACACACACACACACACACGCACACACACACACACGCACACACACACACACACACACACACACGCACACACACACACACACACACACACACACACACACACACACACACACACACACACACACACACACGCACACACACACACACACACACACACACACGCACACACACACACACACACGCACACACACACACGCACACACACACACACACACACACACACACATCACACACACACACACACACACACACGCACACACACTCACACAGTCACTCGCACATCAACATGAGTGTGCATGCATGCACACACTCATGCACATGCGCAGACAAGCATGCACACACACACACGCATACACATACATGTATACACTCACACACATGCACATGCACACACGCGCGCACACACACACACACACAGATGGGCGCACACACACACACACATGCCAACACACACATATTTAGCCTTGTGGAGTGGTTGGCGTTACATTTATTTATATATGAAATATAAAGTCACACGGTGGGCCTTGGCAATGGAGACGACGTGAGATCAAGTCAAGAGTTGTTTCAGGCGGGAAAGAAGCCTGCAGTTCTGAAGTACTGTGATTTCACCCTACTTTGTATACTTTGTATGCACATCTTGAGTCCCCATCTTCAACTGTTTGCAGGAGTGCACCTCGTCTTCCACACTTTCCATTTGGAGGAGAACCATGACTACCTGTCAATCACCGAGGATGGAAACTTTCTCGTTCCCGTGGCGAGACTCACTGGCTCAGTGCTGCCTCCTAGTGTCAGGGCAGGGCTCTACGGGAACTTCAGCGCTCAACTACGATTCATATCCGACTTTTCCATGAGCTATGAGGGATTCAACATAACTTTCTCAGGTGGGGATATTTGGATTATCATGGCTGTGCTCGCCTTGCGTTCACGCAGATATCATATCAGATTTTACGATAAAAAGATGAATTTCCTGTTGGAGCCAGATTGCTAAGATCTCAAGTGTAACCATTTCACTTGTTTGAAAAGCCCCGAATATATTTTATGGTCGTTAAGTATTCCGTCTAATGCTTGTTATGTCTTCTCCAGAATATGACCTGGAACCGTGCGAAGATCCGGGCGTTCCGGCGTTCAGCAGGAGGATGGGTTTCCGATTTCAAGTCGGCGACTCGCTCGTCTTTTCCTGTTTCCATGGCTACCGACTAGAGGGTGACAGTAAGATCACGTGTCTGGGAGGAGGGAGGCGTGTCTGGAGCAACGTGCTGCCACGGTGCATAGGTAAGAAGACGCATAGACTATGTAGCGCTCGAGGAAATGGCTAGTTAGCACGCTAACCAGCTGGCAGACGTTAGCAGACGCATTTTTTCTTTTGTTCCAATAGCCAAAAGCAAAATGTCTTTGTGGCCGTGTGTGTGTTTGGTGGCTGGCCTAATTGGCCTCCACTTGCCCAGTTACAGTCTGGGGTGGGTGGGGCCTCAGCCTCACCCGGCCCAGTTGGAGTCTGGGGTGGGTGGGGCCTCAGCCTCACCTGGCCCAGTTAGAGTCTGGGGGGGGGGTGGGGCTGCCAACCTGTGGTGCGTTGGCCAATCAGTACACCACAGGTTAAGTCAGCCACCAGCACACACACTCAGGGGAGCGCTAGCATGCTAGGAAGTGTAACTTCGTCACGTCTCCATTCATGTCATGTCATGTCTTCAATCTTTACAATGAAATGGACTAACACCTCGACCTGCTGGTGTCCGTGGAGGAGCCCTAAAGAAGCCACATCAAGTGGCAGGAGATCTACTACTCTGGCGTCCAATGTATATTTATCTGATGGTTTACACGTTTGTCACTGACCATTGATGGAATTAAAGTTATGTTATGTTATTTATTCATTTATCTTTTTATTGAGAGAATAAACCCATTTAATATAACATTGTATATTCAATGTAATATAGTTATATTGCTTAGAGTCCTGTGGGGCATTGTGGTTGTGTGGTGCTCGCCGCTAACCTTTGGTAGGCAGCTGGTGTCATTTGTCCACAATGAGTCATTGAGTTATTTGTAATTAACACACGAATATCGGCGCGTATCAAAGGGCCCGTAGATGATCTGGCGACGAGAGACTGTGTTGAACAGTTTCGTCGTGCAGATGGACCTGCTGTTTCACTGAGTGCTCCTGATGGCCGTACTGAGGAGGGGCGGGAGCTCGAAGTCCCTCTTCAAACCTTAAACCCACCGCAAGGGGCTAGGATAGCCGAACTAGCCTTGCGTACCGACTTCCCCAAGTAATCTCCCCCCCCCCCCCAGCAGCTAGCTTTATGTGGCGGGAGGGGGGGGCAACGGCAGCAGCCAGCGTCATGGAAGGTAGGGGGACCCCTTTTAGGAACATACATTCCTCAGCCGGGATCTATTTTGTATCTCATTACATCACATTTGGCTGCTAGCTGGTGGTAATTTACCAACATCTTCCCGGTAGCTGGTGGTAATTTAACAACTTTGGCTGGAGACCGCGGCCCTGGAAAGCAAATGAGCGGCGCGGACTCAATAATGCTGTAAAGCCCCTTCTGCCAGGGCGAGCGTGACTGACAGCCACTCAACAAATCAGTTTACCGGCTCTCCCATGGTTTCATCTTGTTTTCCGTTTTTCCTCCCGCCTTTCCTTTTTTAATGCTCCCTCTTTTTTCTCCTCTCGATCCCGTAAGACCGCCTAGCCGTCTGGCGGGTTCCCGCTCTGTTCTAGCCAGCACGTCGCTTTTGCTTTTTTACCCAGAAGGCATTCTCTGGCATTATCTCTCTCTCTCCTCTCTCTCTCTCTCTCTCTCTCTCTCTCTCTCTCTCTCTCTCTCTCTCTCTCTCTCTCTCTCTCTCTCCTGCCTGGTGTTACTTACTCGCTCCATTTGCATAATGCAGGCCTCTACCTCGTTCCCTCCTCTCTTTCATTCTATTTTCCCCTCATATCTCCCGGTCCTGCTGAATTGCTCTCTTGATTCCATATACTATGTCTCTCTCTCTCTCTCTCTATATATATATATATAATATGAGAGAGAGAGAGAGAGAGAGAGAGAGAGAGAGAGAGAAGAACATCTCCCATCATCAACATTACTTCTTCCTCCTTTCCTCTCCACACAGGACAGCCCACATTCCCCTTCATTAGATAGACAGAAGATAATTAGGTGGAATTGCACTGATTTTGATCTGTCTCTCCCCACTCTCTCCTCTCCCCACTCTCTCCTCTCCCCCTCTCTCTCCCCCCTCTCCTCTCTCTCCCTCTCTCCTCTCCCCTCCTCTCCCCTCTCTCTCTCCTCTCTCTCTCTCCCCCCTCTCCTCTCCCCCTCCTCTCCCCTCTCCCTCTCCCCTCTTCCCTCTCTCTCTCTCCTCCCCTCTCCCCCTCTCTCTCTCTCCCTCTCTCTCCTCTCCCCTCTCTCCTCTCCCCTCTCTCCCTCTCTCCTCTCTCCTCCCTCCCTCCTCCTCTCCCCTCTCTCTCCCCCCTCTCTCCCCTCCTCCTCCCCTCCTCTCCCCTCTCTCCTCTCCCCCTCCTCTCCCTCTCTCCCTCCCTCTCTCTCCTCCTCCCCTCTCCTCTCTCTCCTCTCCCTCTCCCTCTCTCTCCCCTCTCTCTTCTCCTCTCTCCTCTCTCCCTCTCTCCCTCTCCTCCCTCTCCTCCTCTCCTCTCTCCCCTCCTCCTCTCCCCTTCTCTCTCCCCTCTCCTCTCCCTCTCTCCTCCCTCTCCTCTCCCTCTCTCCCTCTCCCTCTCTCTCTCCCTCTCTTCCTCTCTCCCTCTCTCTCCTCTCTCCCCTCTCTCTCTCCCTCTCTCTCCTCTCCCCTCTCCCCCTCTCTCCCTCTCTCTCCCTCTCCTCTCTCATCTCCCCTCTCTCTCCTCCTCCTCTCCCTCTCCCTCCCTCCTCTCCCTCTCTCTCCTCTCCCCCCCTCTCTCTCCTCTCTCTCCTTCCCCTCTCTCCCTCTCTCCTCTCTCTCCTCTCCCCCTCCCTCCTCTCCCCTCTCTCTCCCCCTCTCTCCTCTCCTCTCTCTCTCCTCTCCCCCTCTCTCTCTCCCTCTCTCTCCTCTCCTCCCTCTCTCCCTCTCTCCCCTCTCTCTCCTCTCCTCTCTCATCTCCCCTCTCTCCTCTCCCTCCTCTCCCCCTCTCCTCTCTCCCTCTCTCTCTCTCCCCCTCTCTCTCCTCTCCTCCTCTCCCCCTCTCTCCCTCTCTCCTCCTCCTCTCTCCTCTCCCCTCTCCCCTCTCCCCTCTCTCCTCTCTCCTCTCCCCTCTCCCCTCTCTCCTCTCTCTCCTCTCCTCCCTCTCTCCCCTCTCCCCTCTCTCCCCTCTCTCCCCTCTCCCCTCTCTCCCCTCCCTCTCTCCCTCTCTCTCCCCTCTCCCTCTCTCCCTCTCTCCCCTCTCCTCTCTCCCTCTCTCCCTCTCTCTCCTCTCCCCTCTCTCTCCCTCCTCTCTCCTCTCGTCTGTGTGTGTCTGTGTGTCTGTGTGTTTTCGCCTGTGGTTGCTATCCTAGAACTGGAATCAGGAAGAGAAGCAGAGAGTGAGAAAGAGAGTGAGAGAGTGCAAGAGTGCAAGAGAAAAACAATTTGTTACCATCACAACTAGGGAGAGCGTGACTCCACTGATGCCTTTTCTCGCAGACGATCGGCTCCTGCTCGCTGAGCGTGTAGCCGAGGTCACAGGTGAACGACACCAGAGACCCGATGGCGAAGCTGTTGCCCCGTCGGCGTCCGTTCACGGGGATGCCGGGGTCGAGACACGAGTCAGACTCCATCATCACACCTGAGACACAGACACGACCCCCCGTGGTCAGCATCCCCCGCGTGGCCAGCTCTCCAGTTGCCGGCTTGATGGTTTTTATACATCGATCGAAACGTTAGAGGATAACTTGGAGATTTCTCAACCTGGAACCTATTTTTCCTTTCATTTGGGATCTAATATGGACAAGAGTTTATTAAGTTGGGTGAATATTGAGTGAGAACGCGGCTGCGAGACGTCCATGTCTATGTACATCCCCTAAAGCGTTTGTTTTGGCCACTGACAGGCTCGGATTGTTCTAGGTGCACCACAACATTATGAAAAGGATCCCTACAGAGAAATAAAACATCATTCTTTACCTTTGGCTTGACCCGGCCTGTTTTTTATTGAGGCCTTGCCCGAGGAGAAGTCTCGCTCTGAAATCCTGCAAAAAACCTCACACCGTCGAAATCAGCTAAATATTCTGCCATGACTTTGCAAATCTCGTAGATAACACCGAGCTACGCTTTCTCCAAGATCGTTCCAACGTTCTCTACCTGCAGCTACTCAACTCTCCCATGTGTCAGAGAGAGACTGCCCCCTCAGCAAGACTTGGTTGGACACAATAACAAACAGACTGGATCAAGCGAAAGGCAAAAGAATATGTTGTCATTCTCTGTAGGGATCCTTTACATAACGTTGTGGGACTTTATAACAATCTGAACCGGTCAGTGGGAAAAACAAGCACTTTAGTGGACGACCATGGACAGAAAGTATTGCGCCAAAGATGTTTCATGGCTGCATTTCTTGCTCAATACTCGCCCAACTTCATAAATTGTTGTCCACATCAGTCAGTTAGACCATACATTATGGGAAATGGATCAACCCATGGATTACAAAGACAGAGATCTTATGTTAAATCTCACTGTGTCTTACAGTATATATTTCTGAAATATCATCTGAAATGAAATATAAATCTTAAAATCAAATAATCTTCATCTCCTATATCATCTCGCATCTTATTTCACATCTTGTCTAATTGTATACAGGTTCATCTCATCTCCTTTCTGTCTTAAGTGGGTCTCACTCTCGTATCTGATGCTGAAGCCGGCCGCTGAGCGGCTGTTGTCGGTGGTGAACAGCAGGAAGAGAAAGTTGGACGTGGAGATGAGGAAGTGTGGCGCTTGGGTTCCGTGGTACTCCCCGATCACGGGGGAGGACGTTGAGGGCCCGTCGCGGATCTCCAGCGTGTCGTAGTTGACCTCCGTCTGGAACCTGGAGGGAGGACCGAACCGACAGAGTCAGTGAGAAGGGATCTGTGGAGAAGCGAGCTTAGACAGTGGCTGATGAAATGACCAAAGGATGAAGTTAAAGTTAGAGCCTTGGAGTTAAGGGCTGAACCATGAGTTGGTGCTCGGCGGGGCACACGTTAGCACTCGATATTTTCAACCAGGGGGTTGGATAAACCTGACGTAATTTGCAGTTAGGGTCAATTCCCGTCTGCCCTCTTTCCAAAATAAGGGTTGATTGGCTTGTTTTTGTGTTAAAAAAAAATAAAAGACTTGACAAGGAGCTGCAGATAAGCCTTAAACTGCTAACAATGTTGCTGCATGTGACAGTGATTTCAATGGTGATTTGATGATATTGGTCTTCATTTAGATAATTGAAAAGGCCAAGAGTGACAGGTGAAAAACAAAACCTGCATTTTCTGACCACACAGCAATAGTCAATCAATATACTTATTTAGAAAAAGAATTGGTCCCCTGCAATCTCTCTGGATTGTCCATGAGAGCTTTTCCCTACTTTTGTCAACAGGAGTGACAGTGAAGGAAGCTCCTTAACGACGGTTGACAACTACTTAAACCATACACTCATCCTATGCCTCCAAGCACACAGCCTTGCTTGCAAATGTGTGGGGAATTTACAATAATAATAATAATAGCGAGAAGCCAAAATCACAGGGGTATGCTCCTTTTCCACTATATCTTCCACAGCGGTAAGCGAGAAAAGCACTCAATCATTGACTGAAGTTTAACCTTGCTAACTTTATATTGGAGTGTGATGTTGAACTCTATTTTTAAGCAGCCTCACCTGGCTCAGAGTCAGACTGATTGGACTCTGGGGGCCTGGGTGAGGCTGCGTGCACACCTGTGGTGCATTGGTCATTTGTACTAATTCTTCACAGTTGTTTTAGTATTTATGTTTATAAGAATACAGTTCAGAAGAAAACCTTTTTGCTGTACTTACTAGATACCATTACTAATTGTTAAGAGTTGTTTAGAATTTGTTTAGAAGAATACTGCAGGAGTGAATGGGGAGTAAGCATTCCATTGTACTTGTTACATATGGCAATGAAGAAATCTTGAATCTTGAATCTTGACTCAAGGAGCGCTGATATGCACGTTCCACTCGCTCCGCCTGTACAATGTAACCAACTTTACAATACAATCGATTTCTTCTTCTTCTTCAACGTCCACTGGTGTCTTGGTCATGCCAGGAGCCTGCAAGGGAAGCCAGGAGCCAGTGAAACAGGGAACCCGCGTACCTATCGAAGTGTATCTTCACGGCGTGATCCGGTTGCGCCTCGATCACCCACTGGCAGTTGAGAGAGTCTCTGTAGAAGGACGGCCAGCCGGGAGACAGTATGATCCCGTTAGGAGCTGTGAGGTGCCCTCCGCACGGGGCTGGGACGGGATAGGATAGAAAACATATCAACAGATTAGACTTGTATTCATGTCAGTCAGCTGTGCTTGTGTTGTACATATCGGTGTTGTCTAGTCTCTCAAGACGGATGTCTGGCTTGCAGAAATCCAGAACCAGGGAACCAGGTATCAACCAATTCCGACGCGGTGGGAAGCTCTGCATTACAATCCAAATGCCTCCGTTACGTTTCCAGGGAGGAAAGATGTTCCTGAACGTCCTGTGTGTGATTTCTGCATCCGGTTACTGAAAACGTGGCTCGCTAAATTACAGACTAGAGACGGCTGGAGACTTTAAGAATTATCGTACAAGCCAAGTCTTTCTTGAGAGAGTAGGCGCCCTTAGTAATATTTTACATTTGTCTGTTTAATGATAGTACTTTGGAAAACCTTTTAAAGGATTATCATTAAAAAGGCAAATGATTGACGGGTGCCAAATAAATAAGCCCTGCGTGGATATCTGTCTTCAGTTTGCCACACACAGCACACACACACATCGAAAACAATGGGTTATTTAATGTATTACTGTGACCGCCATGCACCCCACCCAGCGCTCCCAGAACACTTCAGTGTGTTTTTGTTTCACTGCCGCCTGTGGCTGTGTGTACGCTTTTAAAACTGTGGTGCTGGCGTGTAAGGCTCTACAGTATCTCCACCTGCATGGCTGAGGGCTGTTGTCGAGCGTAAGCCGCGCACACACACACACACACACACACACACACACACACACACACACACACACACACACACACACACACACACACACACACACACACACACACACACACACACACACACACAGAGAAACACACACACACACACACAACACCACATCTTTTGAATTCCTGGATCCATCATTCATGTGTCACACACTCTTATTCGGCTGTAGTAGCCTAGTTGTGTTTAGTTAGTTGTGTTTATTTATGTTTTGTTTATTTTGATGCTATTTTGACGGCTGCTATGGCGTTAGGAGCTGGAATAAGCGCACAATGAAATTCACGATGAATTCAAATATGAAAATCACCTGCAAACCAACGTTGAACAAAGTTCGACATCAGTATATAACAACATTGTGAGTTTTTGCATGGGTGTGTGTGTCTTT